>OMNN01085184.1:0-11815 GCA_900302755.1 Chromis chromis
CCAGTTTAAAACCTTCATTCTAGCCTGATTTAACCATTTCTTTACCACTTTTGATGTGTTTGGGCTCATTGTCTTGTTGAAACATCCAACTGTGTCCAAGATCAACCTTCTGGTGATGATTTTAGGTTTAAATCCTCCTTCTTCATTATTCCATTTACTTTGTGTAAAGCTCCAGTTCCACAGAGCATGATACTGCCACCTCCATGCTTGATGGCAGGTTTGGTGTTCTTGGGGTTAAAGGCCTCACCTTCTCTCCTCCAAACATATTTCTGCTCAGTTTTTGTTCCATCTGACCACACAACTTTCCTCCAGAAGGCCTTTTCTTTGTCCATGTGATCAGCAGCAAACTTCAGTGGAGCTTTAAGGTTCTGCTTCTAGAGGAAGAACTTCCTTCTTCATGGAGCCTCTCAGCTCTTGTTGATATAAAACACTTTGGACACTGACAGCTGTGTTCCAGCAGCTTCTGATTCATTCATACCTGCTTTTTGCTGATTCTTGGTTGACTCTTGACCATCCTGACCAATTGTCTCTCAGCAGCAGGTGATAGTTTGTGTTTTCTTCCTGATGGTGGCAGTAACACAACTGGACCATGAATTTTATACTTAGAAACTGATGATTTTAGGATCTAAAGCTGCTTTGAAATGGCTGCAAGTGACTTTCTGACTTGTTCAAGTCAATGATTTGCTTTTTCAGATCTTTGCTGAGCTCCTCAGACTTTCCCACTGTAGTGTTTGAGTCTAATGAGTTTATCAAATGGGTTCTATTCAAATTGGCTCAGAGGAGTCAGCAGCTGTAGTCAAACGTAATCACTCAGGAGAAGTTAAGAGGCCATGAAACTAAGAAAATTTAATTACCACAGATATACATCATCAAAACTGATAATTCAAGGTGCTGTATGTATCTTTATGACCCAGCAGGTTTTGTCACATTTCCAAAAGACCTTTAATAAATCTATGAAAGAACCAAAATGCAGTATTGTTCATTTGTGACAAAGACACATGTGATTCAATGATTCCTTCATAGAAAATTCAGAGTTACAGGAGTCATTGGAAACTCAAGACTGCCATGATATACATGGACTTTAAAAGTGTATTATTGTTCATAACTGTATATTTTGTGTTGCATGTTGCCGTTTATCTCATTCAGATTGATTCACTCTGACATGATAGTTTTACATACATGAGTTTCTGTGTCTAGAGCTTCTTATTGTGTCCAGGGAAACACATCTGCTCCACAAAGTGACACAAAACTCATGTTATGCGACCACAACACAACAACACATGAACTGCAGCAGTGTCACAGCGCAGTATTTAGCTCTGACATCACAACCGCAGCAGTCAGTCATCCAGGAAAAAACACCACCACAACATTTTCATCGGTCCAGAAACTTGTGTTCCCACCAACATATGTCTGATGTCAGCAAATCCTAATCATTTATTTCCTCCTTATTTATTACCCAAACGTGACAAACGGATAAACACAGAACATTAAGAGTTGCAGGGTTTCTCTGCTTAATAGTGTTTTTTATTTTACAGACATGTTTGCAATCAGCCTCTCTAATCCATTTTGTTCCTCGTGTGTCATTTCAACACGTTTCATTTGTTAACAAGGCAGATTTTTTACATGTCTTCGCGAGATGGACCAGAGCTGCTCTGTTTATACGATCACAGTGAATATCCTCATTATCTTCAGACAGAAAAAAGACCGAGGTTGATCGTAATCCAGGATTATCTGAACTGTTTACGTGAGGAAACAGAGCAGGAGAAGAACGGGGAGTCATGTGCCGTTGAGTCATAGAAGTCTGGATCAGATTGGGATGTTTTCGGTCGTATCTGGTTGTATTTATTTGTGGTGTTTCTGCACTCTGATGCCAAATCTGCAACAAACTGGGTGTCTGGCACTTCTATTGGCAGGAACAAGACATTTAGAGAATTATACAGAATTTGAATACTGCAATGTTGTGTGTTATTTCTATTTTATAATCCCAACTCTGTCATTAAGGTTTGGAAACTAAAAACTACTTTGTTTGCTGACTCACAATCATACTTTCTGGTAGCGAATATTCTCCCTGCTGCATCTCGTTGCTGTTTAGACTTTTATTGTTTTGGTGGTTTGTGCTGCAGTGGATGTTGAAACAGATCCAATCAGATTAATATTATTTATTCAGCTTCAACTTTACCAAGCAGCCCCTTCAGATTAAATTCTCTTTTCCAAGGGAGACCATCAATAAGTACTATATAAGTTAACTATTTGTAGAACGGTACTTGTTCAATTCAGTCTCTGGTTTTCTTAGCATTTAGAACCAAGTTTAGATCAGCTTTTTGAACGTCTACATGTGGTATCACAGTCCTGACAGCTGTTCCTGCTGCAGAGTTCTTCCCTTTTTCAAGGGAGACCATCAATAAGTACTATATAAGTCAACTATTTGTAGGACAGTACTTGTTCAGATCAGTCTATGGTTTTCTTAGCATTTAGAACCAAGTTTAGATCAGCTTTTTGAATGTCTACATGTGGTATCACAGTCCTGACAGCTGTTCCTGCTGCAGAGTTCTTCTCTTTTTCAAGGGAGACCATCAATAAGTACTATATAAGTCAACTATTTGTAGGACAGTACTTGCTCAGATCAGTCTCTGGTTTTCTTAGCATTTAGAACCAAGTTTAGATCAGCTTTTTGAATGTCTACATGTGGTATCACAGTCCTGACAGCTGTTCCTGCTGCAGAGTTCTTCTCTTTTTCAAGGGAGACCATCGTAAAGTTAGAAAGAACAAAATATCAAGCAGAGTTTTTATTTGTCACATGCTCATACAATCTGTGCAGTGAAACGCAACGTGACTGTTCTCAAGGCTGCAATAACAATAAGACATTATAAACAGAACAATTCTTTAAAAAAAAAAAAGCCCCAATGTCATAAATAATAAGGAGGTAGAGATGAGAGATTTCAGTGCTGAATAGACATATGAGATACACAAAAAAACGTGAGCTCAGGAGCAGCAGTTTCACATCTTTTGATCAGAGCTTTAAACTCTCAGGTGAGACAATATCATGAAGTTTTAGTTTCTTCTCAACATTTCTTCCAGGACCAGGAAGTAAAATAGGAGAACAGGCAGCTCTACCAAATTCATAGTGGGCACTGTGTATAGCAGCCATTTAGATAAGCAAAATTTAAAACAGCTGCTGGTACGTGATAGAAAATGACACGAGTAAAAACCCAGTACTGCTTTCCAAATGATAATAAACCAGTACTGCTGTCTCATTAGGCTGAATAAAGGCCAAGAAAAATAATAATGACTTGAAACATGTCCAACATAACTCCAGATTTGTCCAAAATTACTTGAGACTCATCCAAAATAACTCAAATGTTTGTTTTACACAGGTAAGAACCCACTACTGCTTTGCAGATGAAAAATAAACCAGTGCTACTGTCTTATTAGGCTGAAGTATTCTTCCAAACATGACCAAAATTGCTCAAAAATCACCCAAAATGACACAAACTTGTCCGAATGACTCAATACTTGGCCAAAATATGAAAAACCTGCCCAATATGACTCAAAATTTGCCCCAACTGGCTCAAACTTTGTCCAAAATGACAAGAAAAATTACAAAAACTGGTCCAAACTGCCTGAAACCCTCCTGAATATGTCTCAAAAATTGCCCCAGACACCAAAAAATTACCCAAAATGACAAAAACTTTGTCAAAATGAGGATAATCTGTCCAATTTGACTCAAAAATTGTCCCAACTGATTCAAAGGTTGTTCAAAATTACATAAAACTTGTCCAAAATAACCAAATGACAAAAATGTGTCCAAACTACCTAAAAATCTGTTGAATATATCTCAAAAATCACCCTGAAATAACAAACAATTGCCCAAAATAACCAAACTTTTTACAAAATGACACAAAACTTCAGTATAATAAAAATTAAAAATGCCTTGAATCTCATCCAAAATTACTCAGAGTTCATCCAAATTTCCCAAAGATTGTCCAAAACATTCAAGATTAGTCGAAAATAACTGGAAATTTGTCCAAAATGAATCAAACTTGTCCAAAAGGAGTCAACATTGTGGAAAATGACTTAAACATAACACTAGATTTGTCCATTACTCAAAGTTTGTCCGAAACTTCCCAAAAATTGTCCAAAACATTCAAGATTAGTCCAAAATAACTCAAACTTGTCTAAAATGACTTAAACTTGCCCAAAATACCTCACAACCTGCCCACAATAACTCGAAATTTGTCCAAAATGACTCAACTTTGTCAAAAAGGGCTCAGATACTTGTTTTACACAAATACAAACTCAATAAACCAGTGCTGGTGTCTCATAAGGCTGAAGAAAGGCCAAGAAACCAAATTATAAAGTACACAGTGACGTGTCCTGGTTGGATATTAAATGTAGAGAGCTGCATACAGATAACATCTTCGTCGTTCAAAATACTGAAGGATGCATCCTGAACCAGAGTTTTTTCCTAATACAGCAGACTTTGGTCCTGTAATAAAAACCCAACCTAACATTCAGTTTTTCCACTAACTGCTCAAACTGCACAATCATCTGCCCAGATACGCAAGTATTTGTAGAAAGATAGATGTCTCTGGTTTGCTTTGCTTTCAGAACCAATTTAGGACCATCTATATGTAGAATATATGTGTATAATAATAATCTATAATAATAATCTAGCCTTTATTGATCCCCTTGGGTTCCTTCCTTCTCTGCATTGACCCATCCTGTTCAAAGTTAACCTTAACTATACATAGGAGCAGTGGGCTGCCGCGGTGCAGCGCCCGGGGAGCAGTCAGGGGTTAAGGGCCTTGCTCAAGGGCCCACAGTGGTGGTGACTGGGACAAGCGGTCGATCTCACTTTCCCACTTCAACCTCTTGCCAGTCTGGGGACTCGAACCAGCGACCCACCGGTTACAAGTTCGCTTCACAAACCACTAGGCCACCACTACCCCGGTCTCCAGAGTGAAACTGTCCAGAACCAGCTGATATAAAGGAATAATTCATACTTAAAACCATATAAGTAAGTTTTACTCGTTTCTTCTCATTTGTGACTTTTTCTTTTAGCTAGCACCAAACATCTGGTTTCGTATTTGACTTCTTCTACTCTGTTTTTTAAAGTCATGTATCTCATATCGCCACCTTCTGACCACTTTCTTCATTGTGTTTGAGTTTTAAAAACAGCGCTATGTGATGACATGTGTTGTAAATATGTGCTATATAAATAAAATTGAATTGAATTGAATTGAAGAAACAAACTGGAGCATCTGGGAACAGATCTTTCTGTGCTTCTGTTGTCCAGACAGAGTGAGGTTATTGGAAAAACTGAAGTAAATATGCAGGCAGACTCCTCGTCTAAATACTGCTAGATTAAAAACTTTAGAATTTCAGCCCACCACTCTGCAACTTTCTCTCTCTTTGCCAATTTTATCTCAAGCCACTGAATCTCTGTTCTCGCTCTGGATTAGTTTGGTTTCAGCAGAAGAATGTCTCCCTGCAGACAGACGGAGTTTCCCTCCATGATGGGTTTCAAGAGCCAAACACCAAAACTGCCCAGAAGGTTTCATAGATGCGTCTAACAAACTCCATTTATCAGTCACTTTCTTTCGCGCATCAACATTCAAAACCGCAGTCGAGTCGATTCTGAAATGATTTTTTTATTATTCACTCTTGCACAATATAAATATTTAGGAAGTGACACTGCAGGGAGACATAAATCATCCTTCTGAAGAAGAGGAACGAGGGGAAACTTTCCCTTTTCATCTGGAACATCGTAAAAGTGCAAGCAGGCGAGCAGCATTTGACCTTAAGATGCAGTTCGATGGTGTAATAAAGAGGAAAGGAAAGAGTCCAGTGATGTCAGAGGAAGCTCAGAGCCGTTAATGCTCAGACTGAGTCATTCTGCAAAGATTAGCATGTTTTCGTCAGTGGAAGCTTTTAATGGCCTCTCATGTGTCGCTGTTTGCTCTCGTGGCTTCGGTACAACGTGTGCATCGAGGTACATGCAAATCAATTGTGTCTGTGTGACTCAGTGTGTTTAATGTGTTAATGGCTGCTTCTGCTCAACCATCCGTGAGCAACAGCAGGTAGCAGAGAACATGCAAACACATACAAACACATGTTTAGGTGCTTTACTGAACATGCACAGAGACGCCTGCTGCCCTTCATCATTCATTTATGTGCCAGAAAGAGCAGCAACATTCGCACTGGAGGCAGATGGCTTTTCATGAACAGCTACAACAACAATATCAGACACAGGGATGCTGCGTTTTGTCTGTATACCCCGATCAGCCACAACATTCTGACCACTGACAGGTGAAGGGAATAACATTGATCATATTGGTACTATGTGGTGTTCTGCTGGAGAACCTTGGATTTTAACATTGATGAGACTGAGGCCCCGTCCACACGAAGGCGAACCCAGGCCTAAACGCACAAATAGTTGGTCAAACCGGTGTATCGTCCACACAAAGCCGGCGTTTTGGGGTCTGAAAACGATCATTTCTGAAACCAGGTCCCAGAGTGGAAAGATTTTAAACTGCCGCTTCTGCCGTTCCGTGTGGACTGTCTATCCGCATCGTTTCTGAAACGCTTGCGTCATAGCTCCATCTCTCGATAAATGTGCATGCGCCAAACTCAGAAAAGGACTACAACTATGGCGCCGTACAGTGTTGGTGTGTCCTGCTGAAGCTAGTCACCCTGTTATCGCTATTACAGCAAAAATATACTTCTTCTGCAATATCACCGTGTTCACCAAACAAATATGGAAAGCACAATACGCCACTTCATGTTCTATGTTTACATCGTATACAGATTTCTGTGCATGCCTGAAGTCCCGCCGCCAGTTTCCGCTACGCCGTCACAGCGCCACCAACAGGCCTGGCATGTGTTTTACATCGTTTTCAGTTGTATCAACATCATCATCATCATCAGCTCCGTCTTTACGAAGAACGTTTTTGAAACTATAAGCGTTTTGGCTTCGTGTGGACGGGGCCTTAGACACCCAAATAAACATTGTCCCACAACAAGCACACTCCCTCATGCAAATGGCAATCCCAAATATCACTGGCAGGAAAATTCACCCCACCACATGGCAACAACATCAACCAATCAGGAACATCTTGAGGAACATGACAATGGCCCAAGATGTTGGTTTGACCTCCAAACTTCCTAGAGCCCATTCTGATCAAGCATCAACAGGATGCAGTGGAACAAGTTGGATTGACAGAGGCCCCACTGAACAAGCCAGAGTACCCAAAGGATCCACTGCCCTGGTCCTGGTGCCAGACCCCATAGGACACCCTGAGAGGTCCTCTGGTCCATGCCCAATGGTTCAGAGCATTTTGGACCACATAAGGGGGACCAACACAATATTAGGCAGGTGGTCGTAATGCTATGCCTGATCTGTGTAAACGTTGCATTTGTAACAGAAATCTACCGACATTGTTTGGGCCATGAAGGTGCAACTGAGAATTTCCTTCACTTTGCTCAAATGATCTGCAGCAACAACCAGCAAACAGACGTCTGAGATGCCGAAAAGCACTGCTGTGTCTGTTTTTACTGAGATGTCTTTGATAAGTTGTCCAATATCTGTCACCAGTAAAGCTGCACTTATTGATATGTTTATATTAACAATCAATCAGTTGGCTATATTTGCAGCGTAAATGGGATCACTTGTAATTACCTGATAAAAAACTCTGAAAACTGATGTCCCCAGTACGCATCACAAGTTAACTATTAGCTTCAACCTGAACACAGTGGAGCATTTAGCATCCAGACTGAGGGTTAAAAACACCACATGGATGCTAATGTTGCTCCGTGTCTCCTGGATGTATAAATACACAACTGTCTGCTAACAAAATGTAACTTTATAGGGTGAAAATAGTGCTTTTATCAGCTTTTAACATTAAGTTTAGCCTGGAATCATACTTTGTTTGCACAATTATCACAGAACCAATTAGTCTGCATGCTTCAAATTTAGGCCAACTAAAGGAAACGTCCAAAAAATATTCACGAGGTTTGGATCCCAGCCTGTTTTAATTCTATGGAATATGACCTATGTATATTTATGTTTGTAACGAATCACAAATACGTTTCCAATCGACGTATCTCCCATTATTTGAGGTGACCAATCCTATATTAGACAGGAGTTAACCCAACAAATGGAGGAGCTTCAAACGTGTTGCGAAAAGGTCGTGTTTTAACCCAAACCATGATGTTTTCTCAACGATAACCAACTAATTTTGATGCCTACTTGAGCCTAACCAAGCTTCTAACATGTAAAAGTAGTTTTTGTGCCTAAATCGAACCAGAAAGCAAGTGAGAACCAAAGTAAACAATGACAGAACTCTGGTCTTCTGGGTGAAAGTCACAGGTCATTACTATTATTACTATTATTTCCAAATATAATGTATGAGAGTGCAGTTTAGCTGTATGGGAATGTAATTTAGTGGAGTCAGGATTGGCAGGTAGTAACTCAGGGTGTGGTCTACTTCCTGGAAAACTCCCACTTGTTTCTCTTCAGAAGCTTAATGAAGTGTCTGTGGAGCTTCACTCTGTAATTTCTGTGTAGGTGTTTTCCTGTCAGCAGCAACTAAACCACCTAACTCAGTCTCTAGTCTGAGCCCTTTGCTTCACCCGTCCCCCTTCGTCTGCTCTCGTTGTATGAAATCATTAAAGAATCTGATTTAAAATAAAGACGAGCAGTATTTCCCTGTAGGTAGTTTTGTTCCCATGAGTTTTGTTTGCTTCCACCCCGATACCTCCAAGGTAACTGGACATTTACTGGTGACTCACGGCTTTTAAAACGACAACTGCAGAATTCATCAGCAGCGTCTCTTTCCAGAGAAGTTGAGGTAACTTCAGGTTTAACTCTGTTTTGTTTTTTGTTTTTTTGGGGTGGGGTGGGGGGGTGTCTGCATTTTGTCTCATCGTTTAACATCACAAATAAAAAGGATCGTTATCAGGCTTCTGCAGAGCTTGATGATGAGCTGATCATCTGAATCAGGTGTGTTGGAAGAGGGAAGCATCTAAACCATGCAGGATAGTGGCTCTCTAGGACCAGGGTTCCCCACCCCTGCTCTAGGAATCCAATAAAAATCTTTCTTTCTTTGGCACTGGGACAATCGTGGATGTTTTGAAGCATCTGAGGGACGATGGCCGGACTGAGGGAGATGTTGAAGATGTCAGTCAGAACATCTGCCAGCTCACCAGCGCAGACTCTGAGCACACGTCCCGGGATGTTATCCGGACCTGCTGCTTTCCGTGGGTTGACCCTGGTTAGGGACCTCCGTGTGTCTGCTGCATTGATGGTGAGAGTTGACCCAACATATGGTGGAGAAAGACCAGCCCTCTCTCTGGTTGTCGGGTTAGATGCTTCAAAGCGTGCAAAACAGTTGTTGAGCCTGTCTGGAAGAGAAGCGCTTGGACTCTCTGCCACATCCGTGTTTCCTGTGTTGCAGAGGTGTCCCTGGATTTTCTATGCGAAGGTGCATTTCGCAGCCTTGATCTCTTTTGAGAGCACAGACTTGGCTGAGCGAAGAGCAATCTTGTCCCCTGCCCTGAAGGCTGCATCTTGGCCTGTCAGCAGCGAGCGTTACTCCTGCAGTCATCCAGGGTTTCTTGTTGCCACGTGCAGTGAAGGTCTTGATTTCAGTGACATCCTCTGTACACTTTGCGATGTAGCTGGTTACCGCCTCAGCATTAATTGCAAGTTAAAAAAACACGACCATGACTTTGAGCTGCATGTACAGTTGTTCCTCCTTTCATGCTGGGAAAACCTTAAACAACTTGTTTCCTGCGCCGGGTATTTATGGCCATTTTAAAACCCTTTGTTAATATTTTTAGAAATCCTCGGCCGGCTACATTTGCATGCTCATTTCATTCCACACAGAGTGGAACCTATTAAAATAATAACCCAACCTGGAGGCTCTTTAACCGTTACAGTAGATTTACAGTAATCATTTCTGCAAAGTGTTTCTAGTTGAATCATTTTTTTAGGTTTTACCTCCCGTTTTACGCGTTTGTTAGTGGAAAAAATGAGGGTTTATTACCTAAAATGGAAATGTATGTGATGCCTTCTACTTACACTGCTGTTGACAGACGTTTGTTTAGTTTCAGCTGAGGTCTGTTTTAGGGTGCTTGAGCTTCAACTTTGATTTATTGTATATAATGATGCCACCTCCGTGCACACTGAGGAAAACACAAGCCTTGGTGTGCAGGCTTTACAGGAAATAATTTTTGTTTTAAGTCTCCCTCGTTCCAAATGGATCTTAATCTTAATGTTACCACATACATGATGTGGTTATAGTTTGGAAAACACTTTTTCCTGAGTCTAAATGACAGCTGGAACGTCAGCTTCATACAGAAAATGTTTTTGTAACCGGCCTGCACAGAGCTCTGACCTTAACTCTGTTCAACATCTCTGGAAACGCCTTATCGCCCAGCATCAGTGTTGGACCTCAGTAATGTTCTTGTGACAGAACAGGAGAAAATGCCCAAAGCCTGTTTCCAAATGCTTGTGGGAAGCCTAAAATCAGAAGCAATGAAGCTGTTAGAGCTGCAGATTAATGCTCGTAGTTTTTAGAACGAGATGTTCAGCAGCACGTATGGATTTACTGTTTAGATGTCCATGTACTGTACCAGCAAAATTAGCAAGAACGATGTAAAAGTCCCATATTGTTCCCCTTTTTAAACACATTACTTCAAGTCCTACATGCCCCCAGAATGTATTGTTCAATAAAAACAAACAAAAATACAACAAAGATCCTTCTATATTCTACCATGACTGTAAAACTCCTGGTTTTGTTTTATTCCAAAAGGTATTTCTCACTTTCTGTAGTTTTAAATGCTGCTGTTGTCTCCGCCCCCTTCAGGAAGAAACTCTCTCTGCATCTGTGATTGAGAGCGAAATCAGAATCACTTTATTGATCCCAGTTGCTCCCATTCAAAGTCTTACAAATTTAAACATAAGTAGAAAAGTATACACATAAAATGTAAAAATGCACATTGTACTTGTAAAGTAAAAATATACAGTGTAATCAATAATAATAGAGTTATAATTATGTTATTGCCCATTCAGAGACATTTTACGTCATCGAACCTTCTGTCTGAGGTCATTTTACAATGAAATATCACAGAATTCACAACACAGCCGTTGTTTTTACCTCATGTGTTTGCTGAGTTTGTTAGACAAGGTTGCCATTAATAAAAATAAAATGAGTAGTTTAACGGAGTAGAAATGGCTCTGAAGTGACTGCTCGTTAACATAAAGTCTTAATGGGCTGTAACATAAAATACATGAATGAGAACAGTTTTATTGGGAATTCGGCTGTATTAAAATGCAGTTTATGTGAGCACAGAGAGCAGGAGAGAAGCTAGCAGATGTAAATGCAGGGTGAATGCAGTGTGAGTGGTGTTCAGAGGGGCCGATGGCACAGATTGACAGCCTCACTTCCGTCAGTCTACCCCAGGGAAGCTGTGGCTACATACTGTAGCTTACCACCATCGAGTATGGAGTGAATGAATAATGCAATGTAAAGCGTCTTTGAGTGTCTAGAAAAGCGCTATATAAAACCAATGCATTATTATTCTCATTATTAAACAGCAGCTGAGTTTAGGTTCTACTGAAGTTCAACAGGCATGAAAACACAGTAACCCACCCAGTTCTTGTTTACTGGTTTCCACTAGCTCTTAAATTTCTCAATTTCTCTCAGCTTTACAGTTTCCACAGAGCTCTGACCTTTGAAATGAATCATGATAACTTACAGTAGCTGCGCAACCCTGCTAACAGTTAATTTCCTGTTATTGTGTAAAAAATCTA
>OMNN01085186.1:0-14710 GCA_900302755.1 Chromis chromis
CACAACCTTTTAATAAATTGTGTTTCTGTGTATGTGTGTGTGTATCACTGATTCATGTTGGCACTTTAGAAATACAGTTCTGGCATGCCTTATATCAATAAAAACCATTACTTTGTATTGTATATCACTGAATAAGAGTTTTGGTTTTAGTAATATCAGTAATATATTTTATACAGTGGCTAGTACTGCTGCCTCATAGCCTGCATGGGTTTACACCAGGTTCTCCAGCTTCCTCCCACAGTCCAAAGACATGCTGAGGTTAACTGGTAATTTTAAATTGTCTGTAGGTGAATGAGAGTGTGCTTGGTTGTCTGTCTCTCTGGGTAGGCCCTGTGATAGACTGGCAACCTGTCCAGGCTGAACCCGGCCTTCACCCTAAGACAGCTGGGATAGGCTCCAGGCTCTAGTTGTAAACATGATATACAGACATGAATCAGGGCCAGTCCGTGGTGTTGCTGTCTATTTCAATTCCATCCCATGTTATTTCTAATTAGATAAATTGTGCAATTAGATGATGAAAGAAAAGCATTACAGTGTTTTTGAGCTTAGCTCCTCGCGGTAGCATCAATAATGAATCTAGTGATTCTTCACCAGAGAAATTGCTCTCAGAGGGTCCCAAACAAAATGAATCATTTAACTTACCCTCTACTTCATTTGCTACTAAGTTAACGTGATGGAAGAGTACACAGTATACAGTATGAGGCTCCATTATTTGTATAACAAATGTGTTTCCAAAAAACACAGCCAGGCTTCAAGTCAGCACCAGTCGACCTTGGAATTGGATTGCAGTGATGATGTCTTACAGGATGGCAGACTTTCCTATACCTTTCCCTGCTGTGTCACAAAACACAGCAGAAACACAGGGGATGGATGGAAAGCACAAAAAAAAAAAAAGATGATGATTGATGCTTTGACTCATTAGTTGTAAAGATGTGAAAAATGTATCACTGAGACTTAAGTGTCAGTTTCACACTTCTTCCCTTCTGTATACACAGAACAGCATTAAAGACTATGTTTATAATGTTGTGGCAAACCATCTGTTACGAGGGCAAACCATCTGCAACCAGATATCTGCTTACTTCTGCTGCAGCAGTCACTCTTGCCTGCCTGTCCTCTAAACCATTTCATATCAGACCTGCCTGCTCTTCAACCGTTTCGTATCACCCACATCAGTCGTCAGTCATCTGTTTTCATTCCTAGCATTGGACTGTCTGTGTCACTAACCTCTACCCAGATGTCAACAAGCGGACCCACTGCCGATGGAAGAAGTAAAGAAAAGTTTAAAGACCCTGTAGCGCCACATTATGTAATAACGCCAAATTATGTAATAACGTCGTACTTTGTAATAAAATTCTTGAACGCAATATGTAGTAAACTTTGCCGCATTTTGTAATAAGTTGTTACATAATGCACCAAATTATTACATTTTCTTCATTAAAGAAAAATATGTAACAACTTATTATAAAATGCAGCAAAGTTCATTACATATTGCGTTCAAGAATTTTATTACAAAATGCGGCAGATTCAAATGTATTACATTATTACATAATGCGGTGCTACAGACCCCACAAACCAGTGCCCTCATTTCTGACAATCTTTGGCTCTCAATATTGCACCAGGATGCCAGTTTCACTAGCCTCTTTAACTCTTGTCAACAGTTTGCTGCTTACATTCCCGGCACTGGGTCACCAGTTTCTTCCACCAACCTTCCGTTTAAATTTACGGCATAAGGATGTCAGTAGCACATACCTCCGTTACCCACGTGAACAATCTGCAATGGTGCGTAAACCCCACCATCGTCATAAGCATATCAGCTTTCTCCCGGTCTTACCCACAAGACTATGTTACGCTCACTCTTCTTTTCAGTCTTAAGGGGGGCTATTTTGGGGGGTCCACCGGCCCAGGAGCCAATGCTGATCCCTGACAAAACCTCCCTCCATCCTGCAACAGCTCAACCAGCTCATCACCAACATAACACTCATTTGCATTTAATAAACAGGCAATCCTAAAACTGATGGTCCTTGCTAGTGAAAAGGTGGTGGAGGTTTGTGGACTTAGGTTTGTGGTAAGTTTGGGGTTACCTTTACATTTTTTTGCACTCAGGTACCTGTTTCCTCTGTTTACATACACTAGATTATTGTGTATTATTGGTTACCTCCTTTGTGTTTCTGTGAAGCCTTTTTTCAGATTAGCAGTTTAGGTGTTTTGCTTGTGCTTTGGTTTTAGTGATGGATGTGAGTGAGTCCCAGTTTTGTTATGTTCTTTTCATTTGGCACAACCACCTTATTCTGTCCTCCCCCACATTTTGGGAACCTTTTGTATGGTTGCACATTATTTTTCCATGTGAATTCTGTCTCCTCCACATTCTTTTATTGACTTGTGTTGACATCAGAAAGGCATGTAGCACCCTGCTATTGGCAACATAATGAGAGTCTTCTGTAAAGTGACATATGGTGTAATGATTACAACCCACATGCTAACAGACATGTGCATCTTGATATAGTGGTCAGGGTTAACTCGAGACCAGATGTGACATTTGATTGGATGAATGCATGTGAATGCACCTGATTTCAAGATTTAAGTTTTACAGAATAGGAAAAGAGAAGGGATTGTGATGCGGAAAGGATTCAAACTTTATGACCTGTAAGTGGTCTATGACAAGAAGAAGTCTGGAGAAGGGGCCTCGAGATGGCATGGAGAGTACACATGCCCTTTTAAGAGTGGTTTAACCCTTCAAGTCCTAGTGCGTCATCGGCGACACATTACTACTGTAATTATGTCACGGTTTGCACTATTGGAAAAAATCCAACAGATTCCTGGGGGTTACGAATGTACAGAGCCCCTAAAGGGACATCGGCATAATTTTTTTTAATGTAGTTTCTCGTGTGCACACGAAACCGGCCGCACATAGACACCAATGGTATTTCTGCAGCTTGACGATGGGAAAGAGGCATCGTTGAAACCACGCGAAACTTTCACATGCTCACGAGATAGTTTCTCGTGCTCAGGAGATAGCTTCCGGCATTAATAACTCATTAGCGATACGTTGTCAAAACATAAACGATGCCTCTTTCCCATCGTTGTAAGGCAGACAATGTGCTACAAGCCCAGTTTG
The DNA here is from genome assembly GCA_900302755.1 of Chromis chromis. Taxonomy (NCBI): domain Eukaryota; kingdom Metazoa; phylum Chordata; class Actinopteri; family Pomacentridae; genus Chromis; species Chromis chromis. The sequence continues at coordinate 3,116 of OMNN01085186.1, forward strand.
ATCAAAAGTAGCTCTCTGTCAAGCTGCAGAAATACCATTGGTGTCTATGTGCGCTTTACAGCCTATATAGTGTCATTACGGTAATTTCATTTATGCTCAACTTTATAGTTTTTTCCACTAAAACACTAAAATCAAATTCTGTTTTTGTGTTTTTCTTCATTCTAAACCATCATTACTCTTATAATAGGCAGTAAATCGTAACTAACTGCAGGTATTGAAAGTTTCTTCTGAAAAAATGGGCACCAGCACTCACAGGACATTTTCTGACCCTTTTGTAATACAAATAAGAAAAAAAGACCAGGTGGACATTTTGAGGCTCAGGTCTTAAAGGGTTAAACAGGAGGAATTAAATATGTTTCCAGTTAAAACCATTTCTATCTGACTCTGCACTAAGAAGTGAACACTAATGTTTCTAATTTGCATACTTCCCTGCAATGCTACGTATAGTGGCTTTTTGAATATATACTCCCTTTATGTAGAAATAAACAGCTGAGGAATGTTATTATGTAAATACTGTATGAGCAACTCATGGAGGAATTAAATAGCTTTCTGTATAATGTCTTAACGCAGCTTGGACTATCCTGATGTAAGTACAATTTCTCACAAGCAGCAAATGTTGCCCTCGGTGAGAATAAGATAATCCTTTGCAAAGTTTTTCATTTTCTTTCTGCTGGATGTGTGATGATGGGTTATTAAATCGGTTCATTAGCATATTTCATATCCTGCTGCCAAGCATTTCCAGCTCTCTATCTGTCTCCATCGGTAACAGAGACAAGGCACAGGTGCTGGATACTCACTGAGGATAGCTTCATGAGAAACGCAACACACACTGTGGCGAACGTACAATACCCATCATTCAGCGAGATATGCACACACAACCATCAGTCAGGGTGAGATCTTCACAGATGGCAATAACAGTTTTAAATGAAAACAAACATACTAACGTGTCATACACTCAAAATCTGTCAAGTCATCAAAGTGTGCCACACTGACTTCAACCGAAACAGACAAGCACATGCTCGCTGTCCATCACACACAAGTGTTGCTTTGTCAAACACTCAGATGTACACACAATCACAACTTCTTCAATCATCACCAGCATGAAACAGATAACAATGTCTCACACACACACACACACACACACACTCTCTCATGTGTCAGAGCTGAGTTTTCAGGCAGTAAAAAGGGAGAGAAGATGAAAGCAGGGCTGAGCAGCTTGTTCTTTCTCCCTGTCTCTTCTGTCATGTTCACCAGAGGGAGTTTTGATAGGTGTACGCTCACACACACACTCACGCTCAGAGGCATAAGTGTAGACACATGCACACAGTATTCTAAGAGAAGTGCCGCAGCAATAATTAGATTTCACTTCAAAGAACCAAGCACTTGTTTCGGTGGGAAACGGGGCTGGTGCGTGATTGGCTACTGAGACTAGCAGGTGAGGGATAGAGAGAGGTCCAGGACACCAGGACATTCTCCTGTGTCATAATATTACAGGACTGCCTGGGTAGTACTTGGCATCTCTATGTGTGCTTGTGGGTGTAGGTGTAGATTTCTGAATTACAAGTAAGTTCACAGAATTTACTCCTCTGGGAGAAAATCTATCCGTCGCCATTACATCAAATTTCACATGCATTTAAAAAAAGCCTCTATGATCAAAAAATGTGACGTTGTTCTTTTGGGGATGTACAGCGACATGCTATTTTACATTAAATGGGGAATGCAAACCATCCACTTCTACTACAGAATTGACTTAAACACAAGTGTAGCCTTTTTTGTCAAAGTCGATTTGCTAAACAGGAAATCTTTTGTATTTTGTATTCAAATCTTTAGAGTGCCACTGACATGGAAAGTGGTTAATGGTATGTTTTGGTGGCATAGGCTGTACATTGAGCATGTTGCCTTTTGCTATGTTGCTCCTGTTTGTCACCCGTAGTCTACTGGCAGATATCATTCCTCACAGGTAATACTGATTCTTACTTGGATATGCCACTGCTTTGTTCTCCTCATAAAGCACTTATGCCATCATATACAGATGTATGTCACTGGTGTTTAAGTGTCATGTGCCAGTTTTTAGTGGTATACTAAAACTGGAGGTCAATTCATACTTTCTGCATCTGCAAGGGTACATAAATCTCATCCACCCAAGTCAAAGAGTGTCCACATGTAGCAAAAAATCTATGACCCCGGGACCGCCGGTGTAGCAGACCGACATATACCATCCAATTTCAAAGTCTGCACAGAAACTGGAGAACTTCTGGAACCGCATCAACAACTTCGTCAGGATTTGAAACTGGAGACCAACCAGAGATGACATCGGCAGCTGCATCGGGATCTAAAACCAGGTTTATCTGAAACACTTGATCACAAAAAGGAGAAAGAAGTTATTTTGGTTTTACTTTCAGAACTGATTTACAAGCCTTCCAGGGCCTGCCAAGAAGCACATGATGCTGCCACCACCATGCTTCATCATATGGAAATGATGAAGCTCATTTAGGCATGACTATATTTGCATACAATGATTTTTTATGGCCAATGTAAGACAAACTGCAAATAGCGTCAAGTCCTGTGTACTTTAATTTATCATACTGGCCTCATTCTTGGGCAGTGACCTATTTTCCCTTCCATGATCAATAATTTTCAATCTTCAACTCAAACTGCTAACACCTACACGCCAAAGTGAAATGGAACTAAATGTTGCACTTATTTGATAAACAGGAGTAACTGAAATCAGGTTGTGACAAAGCAAAGATTAGTTAATACTGTTGTTGTTACAGATTACTGTGCAGTAAACTTTACAGCTGTCATGTCTATGTGTTGGTTAAAACAATTATTTTTGTGTAGTGACAAGTGAGGACGATATCACACGAGCTGACAAGTACTGAACAGAACAGTATCTTCCACTTTCATTCTTTAATCACCCACTCTCTTTCTGTCTGATACACACACACACACACACACACACACACACACACACACACACACACAATATAAGTCTGCATACACATTTTGGCTGGCTGTCAAATAACTGTGTGTGCTTTTCAGGGAGAAGCAGGCCCTGCTTAATTACTGCCATGCTAATTGAATCCCTGCGTGAGTGATGTATGGGGATAGGACTCTCTGTGACAGAATGAAAATGAAATAGTATTAAGCAGCCAAGTCGATAATCCATTTAGGAATGTCTGGGAAATGAGAAGGATTAGTTAACGCAGCGCCATATGGCTTGCCTGTCAAAAGACATCAAAGTTGTTTGAAATCTAAAATGTTTTCATTCCCAGCATCTTTTTTTTCTGAAATTACTTAAATCTCTGACAAGCAAAACAAACCTGCCCCAAGCACATCAGAACAAGCTGTCAGTCTACTGTGTCAGGATTAGCTAAATCCATTGTTATGTGGATGAGCTGATGATAAAATTTACTTGAGCTTTTGTAAGATGAACCCAGAGGGAAAACCTTGTCAAAATAAAAGCTGAAGATAATTGTTGCTGGAAGAATAGCTTTCACTCAGATTGCTACATTTCTTTAGCAACATTAGCATCCCACATAGGTAAAGTTTACGTTAAGCCAGACCGTATGATAACAAGTGACATAAAAGTAATGCAAACACCTAATTAAAGATATGCAGACAGTGTTACAAAGGTGCACCATTCATCCATCCATCCTTTACTTGTACCTGCTTTATCTTGCAAGTGGGTTGCAGGAGGCTGGAGGATTCTGTCCAGTATCGTAGCTGTTCCTCGGACTGCACTTTGCTGGACAGGGACCTCAGCTGTTGCACCCTGGAATCTGCTGGAGCCACTCTGCCTGTTCAGGGGTCACAACCCCAATGCTCCTATTACCATTGGGACCATCTTGGCCTTTACCTTCCACATCTGTTCCAGTTGCTCCTTCAGCCCCTGGTACTTACTTTCCTCCTGATGTTACTGTCTGCTAGATTCTACCAACAACTGCCCTCTACTACTCCTTGAATACCACCACTTTGTCAGGTTGGTTAGCCGGCACCTGCTTGTCAGTCTGAACCTTGAAGTCATTTATTACTGACTAATGTATTTCAATGTACATATGGTGCTGCACTAATATATGACCAATACTGTGGCAGTATATTTCCAATGAATGAGTGGCATTAGGCTCCAGACAAACTAATCATCCCCTGGCCTGTAACAGTACATAAGTTAACAAGGAGAATGTAGTGGAGAAAATCATTCACTTGTGTTGATTATGTCATGTTTCAATCATATGTTTAAAGCGCTATGTGATAACATATGTTGTAAATATTCAGATTCAGATTCGCTTTATTGTCATTGCAACAAGTGCAACGAAAAGTAAGGTGCAGGCCATTCAGTGCAAAGGACAAAAAACAAATATATATATATATATATATATATATAATATATAAAAACACAATATAACAGGATGAATTAGAATTAAATAGGCACAAATTAAAACAGATTGAAACTAAACGTTATGTACATAAGGTGCAGAGTAGATATACAGTGGGTATTGCAGGATGGATGGATGAGTATTGCACAGAGGTAGTGTTGTACCAGTATATATATTGCATGTATTTCAGTTGTTAAGAGTTATTTAGCGCTCTTACAGCAGTTGGGAAAAAGCTGTTTTTCAGTCTGTTTGTCCTGGTTCTGATGGCCCTGTACCGTCTGCCCGATGGCAGTAGCTTAAACAGGAAGTGGCCCAGGTGGTAGGAGTCTTTCAAGATGGTTTGGGCTCTCCTGAGGCAGTAAGAGCCATGAAGGTCCTCCAGTGTGGGCAGAGGGAACCCAATGACCTTCTCAGCCATTTTGGTGACCCTCTGGAGTTTCTTCCTGTTTGCCACTGGGCAGCACTATATAAATAAAATTGAATTGAATTGAATTGAATTGACTTATTATTATATAGTCATAATGGTAGATAATGGTGTGGTGATAATAATCTCTACTGTTTTGAGTGGCTATATGAGCCTTAACGAACGTGAACTTTAACTGACTGTTCAAGCAGGACGAAAACAAATTGTTATTTCCTGAAACTAAAGAGAAAAACAAAGTGTCCCTTCTTCTCATCTGTTCCCATTTTTAGGTCAGGCCGGCCTTGATTTATTGGAGACATGTGGTTTTTGCCAAGGAAAAATAAGACAAACAGCAGCTCTGGCTTCCAGGGGAAACCAGAAAGAAAGTCCCTCACGTCAAATAGTTACTGACACCCCATCCTCTATTGGACTACCCAATCCATCAATAGTTATAGCTGAAGGATTCTAATTGGCTGAAAGACCCAAGGAGGAAGAACCTTGGAGACAGAGTGAGACTTTGCCATTATTATAAAAACGTACGTGCACAGTAACAAATTCAGTTAGTTATCTGCAGAGGCAACTAACTCAGATCATTTGTCAATAAAATAAGAGATCATGAGTATGTCCAAATTTCCACCACAAGAGTCATTAAAAAGGACCCTGAACAATGGAAAAGAAGATTCTCCATGATTATGTGCACCCATACAGGCTCTGTAACATTACTGTTGTGTGTGTCACGATATATGCAATATGAAAAAGGATGCCACACACAACTTGCTATTTATGCAGCCTTGCTTTGAAAAACAGAAGGTAAGTGTTTCTGACTCGGCACAAAGGTTATCTGTGGAAACTGCTGTTTCAGTGACTCCATAGCACCATGTATGAAGTCAGCCTTAAAGAGCAGTGTCAAACAAGACAATGGTTGCTCACAAAACTGCAAGATGAAGCCAAAGAACATGAAAAGAAAGGCTGGTGACTGGCAGCACATTATTTTGTCAGATGAAACCAGAAAATCCATTTCTGCAGTATGGACCTTGCCAGGAGTACCGCAGTGACTGCAAAGTGCCAACTGTGAAGCATGGAGGTGGGAGACTGCTGATATGGGACTGCATCAGTGCAAAAGGAGCAGAGGAGACAACGTTTACAAATGCACAATGAAGTAGGGATGTCCCAGTCAGTTATTTTTTGTTGTTGATCAGAGTCATTTAATTAGTTTTATTAGAGTCTGCCCTTACCAAGTCCCAAACGGACACAGTTTTCTTAAATAGTACACACTTCAAATACTTAGAAGTTATTAAAATCAATCCCAATATATACACTTGACAAATGAATAGCTCTGCAATGCATTAAGACATGATGCATGCCTGTATCCAAGCATTGTTTTTGTAAGCTCCAGTAGGCCACTGTCTGAAACAACATGTCCCATCACTACTTACCCTTTACTACTTACACCTGTGTGACTGTAGATGTTATGTTGGTGCAGATACTGATCAATTAAAAATGCTGTGATCAGCCCCAGTCCTGATCCGTGACACTGGTTCAAGACATCCTCACTAAGTTTATATAGATAATACTGCCTGAAATACTGAATACTGACTCCCTATTCCTAAAAGGTTGACAGGAGAGGATTTTTTTTAACATGATAATGATCCCAAACAGAATCCAATAATCATACCAAGTAGAAGAAAGTGGCAAGTGTGACCTGTTCTCAGACCTGAATCCAATGAAAAAACCCTCTGGACTATTTTGAAGTGGAAGGCAGAGACCACACCTCCAACAAAGAGCAGCTGAAAAGAATCATCTGTAAGGAAAGGCAGAACAACCCTACTATTATTTATATCCACAGGAATCCTGTCTCCTCAATCACAAATAATCGCAGACAAAACAATAAAGAATCAAATTTTACTGGTAAAGGGTGTACTCACTTTTGTTGCAGTTGGTCGTTGGAGTTTGGACTTGTCATTATGAAATTAGTCAAATATTGAAATGATAAAGGGTCTGCACTTGTATAGCACTTTTTGTACCTTAGTGGTACTCACAGCGCTTGCAAAGCAATGTTGTCCATTCACCTATTCACACATACATTCACCCACCAATGGCCTGCCATCTTCAGCAATAGTGTAGACAACCTGCTCCACCACCTGAGCCACAACCGCCCATAAATAAATATTCTGTTTGTTTTTTTTATATCAATTGGTTCATTTGTGATTTGGCTAACTTAAGGCTTGGTTATGCTTAATTGTGGACATGCACAGCTACAGTTAGCTTTGGACACCATGGACACATGGTAGTAGGTATTGTAATACTTTATAATCCACTTGGAGGACTCTGTTGCAAACATGCAGTAGTTTGGTCACAACATCTGGGCGATATGTTTGTGGAGGGGCCTTTGAGGACTAAGGGAGATTGCAAAGCCCTTAGAAACACGGAAATGATAAAAGCCCTTTCAGACAGAACACTGTTTCTGTCTGTGTCATCTACAGCTGTCAATGTCCGGTCCTGCAGATAATAGAGTATATTAATGGCTTAACATGGGCCTCACACATAGAGCGTACACATCCTGCAATTTCAATTTTGCTATTGCTTTTAGTCCCAGTTTAAGTTCCAGTGCAATTTCTAGGAGGTATTCTGAGATGCTTGATAAATACCAAGAGGTGTTATTCTTTCTACTGAACCTATGTGAAATCTGTTTAACAAAGCTGCAGCTTTGTCAGAAACATGGCGTTACACATACCTACACAGCTCAACACAAGCTGATCACATGCCTCTGGATAACTGTTAAGCAGTGCTACACAACCCAGACAAGCTGAAGCCTTCAGAGTTTCTACAAGAAAGTGAAGTTAAGCACTGAGGGTGTTGTTTTGTGGAGGTCAGAGGAACTGCTTTGTTCTGCTCAGCTTGGTGTGTCAGCACTTGGCAGCTTGTCATTATTATGAGTCTGACTTCAGTGTGATCTCTTGTCACTGCAGGGAACATACCAGACCCTCCTCCAATTACTGCTGGTTTGGCGCATCTGTTGCCGGGGTAACACACCCGCTGAGGAAGGCGAGGAGGGGAGCTCATTTCCGCAGGTAATCTATGGACAGAAATCAGAAACTGCACATACCCACTGCGTAATGCAAAGTGTCAGGGAGATGCACACAAACAAACAGCCGTACACACTCTCTTGATTTCTCTCACTGACGATATGCAAAGTACATGCAGAGTGTGTCCTCCCATCCTCCTCGACCTAAGCCCTTCTACCATTTACTTTATCTGCTGTCCTCATCCTTTCTTACTCTCTCTTCCCCTTTACTCTTTCCATCAGTTGTTAACTCCAACCACATCCCTCTCTCCCTCCTGTAAACCCCTCATTCTGCCTGTTCTTTTTATTATCTATCCTTTGCTTCCCTCGCCTATATTTCCTCTCTCCTCCCATCCTCACTCCCTCCCTTCATCCTTACCCCAGCAGGCTGCAGATGGTGCTTAATGGACGCATAACTGAGCGTAACTGCCTTGTGAATAATTCCACAGGCACAAGGTGAGTCATAGGACAGTGATGTGAGGATACACAGAAAGGTAGGTACACACAAACGCATATGTATACACATTTTATATCCACACAATGAAATCTTGAACAAACTTGATAAGGGTACCACGACTCTTTTGAAGCAATTCAAGCAGCAAATTTTCCTCAATCTCCTTCATAGACCTGCTCAAGCTCTGTCGGGGTTGTTGGGGATTGGGTCTAAACAGCCTGTTTAAAGTGTAGCCACAAAATTTCAGTTGTATTGACATGTGGGGTCTGAAAAGGCGACTCCAGAAGCTTCACATTATTGTTTTGAAGTCATTCCTGCAGCAATCTTGTTTTAAGCTTGGGCTTATTGTCTTGCTACCTAAGTGGCAGTTATCTGCCAGACTACATGACATTTACTGTCAGGATTTCTCTGTATTTTAACTCAGTTAGTCGACTCTGTACTCTTACAAGTCTGCAGAGATGCATCTCTACAGCATGACGTTGCCATCAGCAACGTGTAATTTGATGTTTCATTTCCTGAGCAAAAAGCTCAGTTTTGATGTCATCAGACCAAAGAAGAATATTCCTTATGGACCGCTTGGAGTGGAACTGCTTGGAGTGGAACTGCTTGGAGTGGAACTGCTTGGAGTGGAACTGCTTGGAGTGGAGCTGCTTGGAGTGCTTCTTTGTCTTTAAGGCGGAAGCTTTGTTACAATTCTGACCCACTAAGAGTTAGGCCTTCCACTTACAATGGTATTTAGACTGCAATCGTATAAAATTACTTATATATACACACAGAGGGACTCCATTAGACTAATTATGTAATGTTAAAAACCAACAGATTGCAACATTGAGGATTTAAAGTCATGAACAAAAGTTTCCATACATTGGTGATGACCATGCATATCATGGCAGTCTTGAGTCTCCAATGACTCCTAGAACTCTGAATTTTCCATGATGGAATCATTGAAACGTCTTTGTCACAAAAAATCAATCATGCATTTTGATTCTTTCATAGATTTATAATTAATCTTCTTGAAATATGAAATATTCTGCTCGGTCAAAAATACACATACATCAATGCAAATATCTGGTTCAACAGCCCGTGGCCATTTTCACCTCAACTAGTTGCTTTTGGTAGCCGTCCACAAGCTTGTGGCAGGCTGATTAGAACAGGTACAGGTGAACTAAATTTGAATTAGAATGCACTCAAGCGAGATGCAGACCCACGCTGGATGCCTTCCTAAACATGGCAGGTAGCCCTGTGACCTGGACCAGGGTAGGTCAAGATGAAACCTTAATTCTAACCTGATTCAGCCATTTCTTTAGTGTTTGGGTTCATTGTCTTGTTGGAACATCCAACTGCATCCAAGACTCAACCTTATGGCTGATGGTTTTAGGCTTTCCTGAAGAATGTGAAGGTAATCCTCATAATCCTCATTATTCCATTTACTTTGTGTAAAGCCCCAGTTCCACTGGCACCGAAACACCCCGAGAACACAACACTACCACCACCATGCTTGACGGTGGGTTTGGTGTTGTTGGGGTTAAAGGCCTCACCTTCTCTCCTCCAAACATATCTCTGGTCATTTGGCCAAATCCGCCTAATTTTTCATTGATCAGTGTCAAAAGAAGCTACATTTAATCTACTTTCATCTAATGTTGCAAAACAATAAAACAATGAAACCTTCCAGGGAGGTGAATACTTACAGGCACTGCATATACAGTGTATGTAAGTACTGAGGAATATCTCATTGAGACAACCTATTAAAAATTCCTGGCAGCAAATGCAGCTATAGATACGAGGATTTACAGTGGATCCTAACTGCCACGGCTGCTGTGCAGGCTACATTTGCATGCACACAGACCCATGGTGGACAACCTCTTAAGGCTCATGAGGTTTGATTTATTAAATGGAAGACTGGGGTTTTCAGAAAGTTGGGTGTATTTCAAGGTTGTCCTGGTTAGTGTAATATAATGGAAGGTGGGAATATGCGTGGACCAGCCGTTTGAGGTGAACCTAATTTACGGCCTGGCCCCTCTCTGCTATCTAACAGAGCAGCATGAGGGAAGAACGGAATGAAACGAGGCTGGTAACATTTTACTTAAAGTGGACTCCGAGGCATAATAGGGATATCATAACCATTACTAGCATTTATTGCTCATCATAAATCTGATACCTGCTGAATGAGTAAAACTTCACAGACACTGGCTCTTTTCATGAATTACGCTGATGAGATGAACATCCCTTATATCCCTTACAGATTTGACTCCTTCTTTACTAATTGTAAAGAAGGATAGGGAAAGGAACAGAAGGAGATGAACTCAAAAGGATCATGTGCATGCGGACTTGTACAGTGTATAGTTAATTACAGTCCATGCAGTGTAGTATGTTAGAACATGTATGGTGATGTCTAAATACTGTTGTTAAAATGAAGGAATTATTTCAAGGCTTTAAAGTAGTGATGAACACTAATTCAAATTCAACTGAAATTCAAAAGTTCTGGCTAAAACCCTTTCATGTACCACACGGTAGAAATAAAATGTTCATGCTAAATTTCCTTCACTGCCACAAGGCAGACTAAAAGCATCCCAGTATTGGCAGAGAAACAGCCCATTAGAACAGCTGATGAGAAACACTAATATGACTAATGAACCATCTAAAGGCAAAAGAGGAAAAACAGAGAAGCCCATCATCATCAGTGTGGTAATGTTATTGTCGAAATTATAGCTCATTTTCAAAATATAAACTTGTTGTTGTATTGAAGGTGACAGTGCATGGTTAACATTGCTCGATAAAAATACTATAGCTATCATTCAAATTATAAAACTGACAAAAGAGAAAGAATTAAGACTCTTGGTTGCAAATGGGAGAGTGAGGATGCTTTTTATCTGCGGACTTTGAGAGGGGCCGAGTTAGCCAGGGAGGGAAGCCCAAGGTTCCGGACCACAAAGTTCCGCAGACATTCTCTGGATGGACCGAGCACAGAAGAGCTGCCATTGGTGGACGTGGTACAGAGGGGTGGGGAGTCATGGGGGGTTTTCCCTCTCACCTCATAAGTCCACCGCATGTCCTCGGTCTGTAATAAAAGGACAAGATTTGAATTGAATTTAAATAACTGAAATTCTGATGTTTCATTTTATTCAAAAAAAGTTTGCAGTCTGCTTGAAAACACAGCAGTACAATACAGAATGTAAAAACTGAGCCAGGAACATGCAAGGAACACATTAGAAACAGATCATTTGTGAGCTGTCATTAACTAATTCCTGAATAGCTAAGAAAGGAGGATTGTGCAGTTGATAATACTGAGAAGGGACTG
>OMNN01085208.1:0-18205 GCA_900302755.1 Chromis chromis
AGGGATAACTGTAGATCCCCTTTCCATCAGTTTGGACAGACCACCAACTTACAAATTTTAAACTTCCATTAAAAAAAAACACAAATAATTTCTTGAGTCTAAAAACGTGATGAGCTCTGAATACTTTTTTTGTTTTTTTGAAAGACTATCTAGCTAACATGTGGTGTAGACAGTAGAATTTAAAGGAACTAGAAGAGCAGAGAACACACAACTGGAGTTTGTATCAGGACCCAAATGCCAGCACTGGTCTGTGATAACTACGGATTTCTTTTTCCATATGAGTTATGAGTTAGATAATGAGGCTTTACAAAAAGTGTCAGTCTCTCTAGTGGCTTTGGCAACATCAGCTGCAAGAAGTGCAGAATTCTCTTCATGTGACACAACTCTTTACTCCAGCCACACTACGAAGTAAGTTGCTCACCTCCAGCTCATTCAGAATCACATCACATTACTGCCATCCTTGCCTCATTCTTGACTTGCTATGGCTTCTGGAATAGACTGTAAGATTGCTGGGTCTCTTGGGAGCCACAGTGCAGACTGATCCTCAGGCAGCTATTTAAATATGCTTTGCCTTTTCAGGCTGTGGCCCCAGCACAGCTCTGGAACTCCCTGCTGGAGTATCCTTCGCTAACCAGCTCTGTTTGGCTTGGAATTGCTTTTTCTTAAACTGTAGCCGTGTCTGTATTCCTGTTTACTGTTTCACTGATTTATTGTGTTGTATTTTAATTTCTTCTGTTTTAAGCACTTTGTAAATTTGTTCAGAAAAGTGCTATGCAAATGTAGTTCTTATCAGCTAAATTATTGATTGCGCACACTGATAGTAAATCCACACAAACAGCATTTAACATTATCTCTGAATTATTGATCATTGATCAAGGGACATAGGCAGGACAGTCTTTCTAACAGAAAGCACAGGGTATAGTCGTTTTAAATATTTATTTTAGAATAAATTAAAGAAAAGTAGGGCCTCAGTTTTAAATATAATACAATTTTGCATATAAAAACACAGTGTTGGTCATTGGCCCTCCTGGAAGCTAACCGTTAGTCTTACTAGAGAATACATTTGTGCAGGTTTGTTCTTGGAAAACCTTTTGGGATGGTGAGTCTAACAGCACCTGTATGGCCCAGCTGCAGCCTACAGAGTGCAGTGTGTGTTCACGGCTGAGTCAGGCTGCTGTCTGCACTGTTGCTGTGGCCACTGATGTTCATTCACAAAGTCCAAAGTCTGTTATTTGCAGGGTTGTAATCTCACAGCTTGGTGTTCTTGTCAATGCCCTTCACATCGCTGTTGCCATTTTCATCAAACTCAAAAGCATTATTTTCCAGAGCAAAGTCCTTTCGTTTTTCTGGTTCAGTGTCATCACCTTCCAAAGACGGAGCCTCCCTGTCTTCGTCAGCTGATCCATGGCCGAAACACCTTTTATATCCCTGGTAGGCTGTAGAGGAAAAGCATGCAATCAGAAACACTGAGCAGTTTGAAATGTACCAGGCTTTAGCTTACACAATACACCTTTTGTCTGGACTTTTTTTTAAGCCCTCATTTTACAACATTAAGGTGCAGTCACAGCAAAATTCATTGAGGAGGGGGACATGATGTATTTGCTTGTGGTTGTGAACTGATCCAGCCTCATTCACTAAGGGAGTAGAAGAGTTACAGGAAATAGCATCGGCAAGCTAGCATCTATGACTAACGCTATAGCATTCCACAGTGTGTAAAGCATACAGATTCTTATCACATATTTTACTGTCATTAACCTTGACCATTGTCCTTGAATGCACGGCAGCCAATAGCATCCCTCCTTCTCTGCTGCTTAGACTCTTTTTGTTCTTGCAGTTATGTAAACGCCTGTACTGATCACACTTTCAAAAAATTCTGACTTCCAAGGTATCAAACCTGAAGAACCAGACCTGTCACCTTGCAGAATGGGGCTTTCTGTATTCTTCTTCTTACTTTGAGTTGTAATATTGGAATTGCATCATTATCCCAAGTTGTTATCGTGTAGTTTAGAGTAGTTTTACAGTGTTTGAGCAGAGTTGTAGGTGAGTGGACAGAGAGACAGGGGCTTTATAGAGCTGCATATTCTAGAGGAGTTAACAGTGTTGCGTTACATTGAAATCAGTTTAAGGCATAAAGAGATTATTTTAATGGGGAAAACGACCTTTAAAGCTACTAGTCACCACAGACAGTCACCCATGGACCTCTATATATGTTGCTCTGATACCTGTTAAACTTGAGTTATACCTGTAATTATTAATGGCTAATCTCTGGGCTCAATTTTATGACTTAGCACAGAAGGAAGTCTGATAACGCAGCGAAACAACAGCGCTTTCTCAGTGGGATCACCGCATCTGATGTTACTAATGTTCTTTAAAGTTGCCAGAACTGTGTGACTGACAGTGGTCTTGTAGCCACAGCCAGTGTTGCAGAAGGAAATGGCTGACACAATAACAGTGGAGCAACAAGCAGGAGCCTCTGTTATTTGAAATTGATGTCGGGGGACCTTCTGTAGACTGCTGGGATCTTCAGTCATGACTTGTCTGATGACATGGAACAGATGTAGATAAATTAGCTATCATTAACTATCTGTGTGTGTCCCTGCTAACCTCTTACCTCCCACAGACATGACTGCCACGACTAGCTGGAAGATGCTGTAGATGAGGGGGAATGCAAACATGACTTCCAGCTCGTCTGGACTGAAGGACAGTTGGACAATGGTGCTGCACAGCTGGGAGTTCTGGAAGCCCGTCTCCAGTGCAATGGTTCGACATCTGAGCAAGGAAAGGAATGACAAAAAACCTCAGAAGTGAGTAAAATCGGTGCTTGTTTACTCATATTTATTTACATAGTTGTATGATTTATAATGAACCCGGTTTTGACAGCATGAAAACCAGTAAGAGGAAATTGCAAGATGAAGTTTGGCGTACATGATGATATACAACTATAATGCTATCACTCTACCTATGCCAGGGTTGTCCCACAAAGCGGGCCATGACGAACCCCAGGCCAAACCCGATAAAGGGGTAGATGACACCAATTATCCATAAGGCGGGAGCGATGGTCCAGGAGGACTGGTAGAGGACTCCTCCAACCACAGCTATGATGACAATAAGACCAAAGCCAGCGATGGACCCCACCTGTGCACAGCAGATACTTTTATTAAACACACTCCAGGAGTTTCCACTGGTTAAGCAATGCAACGTGGAAATGTCACAGCAGCTCCGTTTATAAGATTCTGCAATAAACTGTAGAGAATTCCTACCTTGAGGATTTTTTTCGCGTGGTCGGGCCACCTGCGCTTCACATACATTCCCAAAGCAATTGGGATGAGAAGGGCTGCTAGAGTGATACCTAGAGATACACAGGTTCCATATAAGCATTAGAATCATTCATATTAAACCAGTGCAATGCTTTTCAGACAAAATCATTTTACAATATAATAAAACAATGGCGGTTATTCAAATAAACCATTCACAAAACGAATACAACTTTAAAATAGGTGTTCGAAAGAAGTGCATATAGCAAAAAACATATCCACCATACATACAAACATGATAATGAAACTGCCTGAGAATGTCTGAAATGAATTTCATCATCCCCTGTGAGATGTTTACTTACCAATACTGTCATATGGAATCTGGATGGTGTCACTGGACGTCCAGGTAGTGGTGTAAATGAGCAGGCACAGGGGCATCATCCCCAAGGCCAGGATAGAAGAACAGGCTGTCATACTGATACTGGGGAGCAGAGAATGTGGACAGTGTGTTCGTCAAACAAGCTTCTCAAATCACTGTTTTTTCAAGCATTACGTGTCCTCTAGAAAGGAAAGGAAATAAAGAAGTGGTATGTGGTATATAGCCTATCCCATGGGAGATTTTGTTCATGGGACCCCAGCTTCAAGACCTCTTAAGGACAAAAAGGGGGGGCCTGTGCAGATCTTCAGAATGATTTCTTCCCCCATAGGCTCACGTATTTGGAACTTATAGGAAGCCATTTAACTTCATCTGAGTTGCTGAGATGGGTCATAAATATTAACTTAAATCTAAAAATGTGCAGGAGTCACCTGTGATTTCTAATTTTGAAATGCACAATGTTTAAATATACACAAATAAAAACCTACATGTCATATTTAGTGTCTACTTTACACTCATATACAATGACAGAAAAGCCTATTTCCTCCTAGAAGATGATTGTTTTTGTGTAGTACAACAGTTTGTGTTGTGAAGCTGTGCTAGTGGCACCAGGACTTGTTTTCTCTTGTCAGACAGTAGACCATCAAAAAACAAAAAAAAAAAAAACATGCAGGTGTGCAGATTTTTGAGAGATTTCAGCCATTACAACAACAGTGAACTAGCCAGTCCAGTTTCTTACCTGAGGTCCATGTCTCCATCGAGCCAGTAGCAGATAATGTTAGAGCCAGAGCCTCCAGGACAGCAGCCCATAATGATGATGACGATAGCCTGCACAGGCAGCACTCCAAAGGCGAGTGACAAGGCGAATGCTGTGAAGGGCATAATACCAAACTGACAGAGGAAACCAATGACAATGCCCCAGGGCCTCCTGATGTGACCCAACAGCTTACTGGAGTCCACAGTGCAACCCATGGAGAACATGACCATGGCAAGCATCACGGTGAGCACTGAACTCAACACGACGCTCAGTATTGCATTGAAGTCACTCAGAGGAACGAGGCAATCTGTTCCGGAACAGACTGTGGCCAGAGGGTCACAGCCAGGAGGTACCATGGTTGTTGCCTTCAGCATGGACATTGTGGATGATGGAGAAATAAGGGGCTAGTAAGTGGCTCACAGGCTGGCAGAGAGTTCCCAAAGAGCTTGCAATAGATTCCACAAGACTGCTCCAGTTTCTCCCTCTCCAGTATCCAAGAGGAGGATGGTGGCAATGAGAGGGAGAGTCCAGCTCACTGCTCTTTATGCCCCCACTGCCACAGCGAAACAGATTTGGGAGGGAAAACCAGATGAAGAAAAAAATCAAAAATTAACCAATACTTAATGTTTTATGGGGTCAGTGTTCAGAAGTGCATGCATATAAAAAGAGAATCATCCTGAAATATGAAAAGTGATTGCACCATGGCTCCAACATTTATGGCCTTTTGGCTCTTAAAACTTTATTGGACTTGCTTTGCTGTGCAGCATCATCATCCTACACTCCCACAAGGAGAGAGGATGCTTGCAAAGACAGGGAACAACCACGTACATATTGTTTGCACAATCCCTATAAAAATTACCCCCTTTGCCCTCTTTTTATTGTTTCTTCCCTGTGAATCACACGGTGGCTGTGCGAAGGATTCCTTTTGACTCTAAAAAAGTCTTTCATGTCAAAGTGGAAGCAAGTTTCTACGACTGATTTGTATTTATTTAAATATTAAACACAATGAATGATTTTAAAGTGCACTTTGATAGAGTAAGGAAAAATAACATTTGACACATGGTTGCAGAAAAGTAGGAATTGTAGGTTGGCAGTGAGTGTCCCTCAGAGTACAGACGGGTCAATCAGTGCACAGTTATGGTTATGTAGAGGGAGTACAGAGTTCAATGCCAAGAGGGGAGACACTACTGCATACAGCCTGATTTTTTTTCTAACAAAGTTTTTTTTTGTTTTCCCGTGAAAACTGACTAAAATGTCTTACTTTTACTTAAAAACACTGTTATTGTCCTGGAGTGGGGACATCCTAGTCCAGACTTCCCTTCAGTTTGATTAGAACTGCAGTGTCCAAATGTAAAAACTACCGTAGCCCTATCCACATCACCTCACAGCTGTAAATGTTGTTAAAGGTGCACTTATGTATTAAACTATTTTGTATTTTATATTTGAATTTTTATGGACAGCTTTCATACAATCTGAGTTACATTCACCTTCATGTTGTAAAACAATAAAACATCAAAAGGTAGGAGTGGGCATGTTTTATAGGTACTTTACGGTAAACGCGCTGCACATGCCAGGAGTGGAAACAATAAAAAAGTGGATTTTAAAATACATCTTTATTCAGGTTTATCATAACAATTAACAGCAGTCTCATTGTCTACTGGTCTAAGTAAAGAAGAGCAATGAGAGCTACAAATAAGCACAACATGTTGTAGTCTGTTGGTCAAGAAACAATCCAACACTCAGGTCTGTAATTTTCCTGATGAATCCATTTAGCCTTTTCCTGCTATAAACTCCTGGTCTAACAGAAAAACTGGAATGTTCTTACCATACTGTGTCCAGGTGAAAAGTTACTTTCGTGTCTGCCTGTCCAGAAGGGCTAACATGTAAAGTTAAAGGACAACCAGCTGACCAACTGACCAGAGCAGTGGCAGATACACTGAGGATTAATGATGGACTGGATGTAACTGGCTGCAGCTGCAGTTTGTTTTATTGGTTACCAGGGGAGTTAAACACAGCCTGCCCTTTGTATGTTTTGACATACACATTTTCATTAGACCAATGTAGGAACTGATAACTAATACTTTCCAATTTGTCTTTGAAAAGATTCTTAGACTGTCACTTTATACTTTAAATTCAAGCTAACATTCGAACATAAGAAAACATCACATTCTCAGTCTGTGACGATGAGTGGAAGCTGGTTAATGTGAGCTGCTGACCCCTTTCAGAGAGGAGAGGCTATTCAAACATGTCAAACATAAATCAGTCATACACTATACTGCAAAATAATTATGAAATGCTAAAAATGAAAAATAGTGTCATATAGCTGGATTTGCAGCTTTTATTGAAAAAATAGTTTTCCACCAGATGAGTGTGCATTTAGGTCCTTCAGCATTTAGGACGAGGTGACCTGAGGCTGCTCTCCAATTGATCGTTTCAGATTATCGACAGGCCACACCTCGATCACCTGGATTTTACATTCAGTCATGTGTTCCTGCATTACTGACTGCCATCTTCAGTCTGTTTGCCCAAGCACTTACTCAACAGTGTAGTTTAGGGGGTGCCTTCAAATGAATCCGAACAACAGAGGTGTTATTTTAAATGTACCAAAGCACTAAACCATCAGGTCTGGTGTCTTTGGGCACTCAAACAATCAAAATAAATACACTTATTTTCATAAAACCCTGCAGCACAGAGGTTTACATAAGATGTTGTAACAATTATAGCAACGACATAATCTCAGTGTTATGTCTACTTTTACTGGAGCTCCAGGTGGCACGTCGGCCAGGCTCATTAAAAAGAAGATGAGGCGTGCAGCCGTCGTCTTGGTTACCCAGTGTTTTGGACAGTGACACCAGGTAATAACAGACATTCCCGAAGGAGTTATTGTTGCAGAGACAAGTTTTATTATGTGACTTTTCACATGTAGTTGACTGTTAAGAGTGTGGATATACAACCTGTTGATTTACAGTTGAAACTGGGATAATGAATTACAATAAGTCTACTGTGCATACATAGTAAATATATAGGTTTCTGTGGTTAATCAAGGTTAGGGTTATACAAACATATTTTGCATTGAAAAAATTGTGGCTTGACAGTCCGCAGCATCCTCCCAGTTAGACTGTGCAGATTTACTTGCCAGTGTCTTGTTCTATGCTGTTAAGCCTTATGATGATAAGCGCTATGCGATGACATGTGTTGTAAATATGCGCTATATAAAGCATCACAGAAGGCTGGCTCAGTGATTGGCTGCACCCCAGACTCACTTGAGGTCACCTGTGGGAAGAGGATCAGGGCCAAACTGAAAACTGTGTTGACCTCTGAAGGTCATCCTCTTCACAGCTTTTTTAAGGGACTAAGAAGTTCTTTTTAATGAACACTTGTGAATGGTCAGACAGGTTGCTGCTGTCTGTTCTGTTTGAATCAGCTCTTGTGCTGCTCATCCTGTTTTTTGTGTGTGTGTCGAGGGCAGCCAGTGCATCAACAGCTTGGCACTTGAATTCATATCAATGGCATATGGTATTGTAAATGTCTGTTGTGTGCTGTAAATGTGAACTGTGCAACTTGGTGGCAAATGAGTTTCCCCTTCGGGGATTAATAAAGCTATCTTATCTTATCTATCTTATCTATTGATGGCTGTAAAGTGATGTCTGTAAACAGAAGGCCTTAATATTCATTTCATTCATTCATTCGTTTGTTTTTGCTGTTAGTACATATCAGCCGGTTAAAACACATACAGCAAAAGTGAAAAGGCAAATGAGCAATAATGGGTTTGTGCATTTTCAGAGAGACAAGTAAACGCAGTTGTGAACAAAAGTTTGTGAACACTTGTAAAGTATATCATGGCCGTTTTGAGTTCCAATTTTCTATGATGGAGTAATTGAAACACATGCGTTTTGACACAAATAATAATCATGCATTTTGGTTCTTTCATGGATTTATTACAGGTATATTGGAAATATGTCAGAATCTGCTGGGTCAAAAATATACATACAGCTATGCTAATGTTTGGTTAAATGTCATTCAGCCATTTTCATCAATTTTAGTAGCCGTACACAAGCTTTTGGTTGTGTCTTTGACCATTCCTCTCGACAGAATTGGAGCAGTTTATCTAAATTGGTTGGAATTTAGACAAAGACTTGATTCCTCCAAACATATTTCTAGTCATTGTGGCCAAATAGATAAATTTTTGTTTCATCTGACCACAGAACTCTCTTCCAGAAGGCCTCTTCTTTGCCTCCTTAGCCTTACCATGATAGCGCTTGTGTCTGAGTCTAATGAGTGTATCAAATGGGCCCTATTTAAATAGGCTCTGAGGACTCAGCAACTGTAGTCGATCATAACTACTCACAAGAAGTTGGGATCATGCCACTAAGAAAATATGATGAACACAGCTATCCATATCACCAAAACTGATCATTCAAATTGCTGTATGCATATTATTGACCCAGCAGATTGTGTTATATTTCCAGAAGACCTATAATAAATCTATGAAATAAACTAGATCCATGTTTGTTTTTAGTGACAAAGCTGACATTTTTTCAATTATCCATCATAGGAAATTCAGAATTGTAGGAGTCATTGATAACTCAGGACTGCCATGACACAGTGCTGTGAAAAAGTAATTGCCCCCTTAGCTACCAATCTACCAAATGAATTTGGCCATTTGGTAGATTGGGTTCAGTTTCAACAGCCACGCCCACGTATGATTACTATACCAGGCTTGTTGTATCTAAACATCACTAAATAGAACCTGTCTGGTATTGTGAAGTAGCTAAAGGGTCTCAAAAAGCAGCACATGATGCCACGTTCTAAAGAGATTCAAGAACAGATGTGAAACAAAGTCATTGCTAAGGCTCTGGGACTCATTGGTGAACCTTCTCGGGAGTGGCCGGCCTACCAACATTTCTCCAAGAGCGCATCAACATCAGATCCAGGAGTCACAAAAGAACCGAAAGGAACATCAAAAGATCTGCAGACCTCACTGGCCTCAGTTAAGGTCTGTCTACATGATTCCACAATAAGGAAGACTCTGGGAGAAAATGGCGTCATGGGAGAGTTGAAGGATCAAACCACTACTGACCAAAAAGAACATAAAGGTTTGTCTGGCATTTGCAAAACAATATCTGGATGAGCCCCAAGACTTTTGGGATAACATCCTGTGGACTGATGAGTCAAAGGTGGAACTTTTTGGAAGACATGGGTCCCGTTACATCTGGTGTAAAGCTAATACTGCATTCTACAAGAAGAACATCATATCAACAGTGAAACATGATGGTGGTAGTGTGATGGTTTGGGACTGCTTTGCTTCCATAGCACCTGGACAACTTGTCATAACTGATGGAGCCATGAATTCTGCTCTCTATCAGAAAATCCTTATGGAGAATATCCACCCAACAGTCCATGACCCAAAGTTCAACACAAATGGTTTATGCAGCATGACAATGACCCAAAGCACACAAGCAAGTCTGAGGTGCTCAAAAAGAACAAAATGAAGGTTTTGGAGTGGCAGAGTCAAAGTCTGGTCAGGTGTGTTGGAAGAGGGAAACATCTAAAACATGCAGGATAGTGGCCCTCGAGGACCCGGATTGGGCACCCCTGATCTAATGTGACCGAATTAAAACTATTCTGCAGAGAAGAGTGGGCCAAAATTCCTCCATGGCGATGTAAAAGACTGATCACAAGCTGTAACAAACATTTGACTGCAGTTGTTATTGCCAAGGGTGGCCCAACCAGTTATTAGGTTCAGGCAATTACTTTTTCACAGGGATGGTGTAGAGATTTTCAATAATTCTTCAATAAACCACAATTTAAAGATGGCATTTTGTGTTTTGTGGGTTATTTCTGTATAATATTCAATAAATGTAAATATTAGTTTGATGATCTGAAACATTTAAGTTTGAGAAATATGCAAAAATAGAAGATTTCTGTAGGGGGGCAAATACTTTTGCACAGCACTGTATCTAAAATCTCACCTCCTACCGTCTTACATCCTCTTTATATTCTGATAAGCCTATTAGCCCGCTTGTTACTGCCCTCCATCTTAGTGTACACCACTGCGATTGTGCTCGCTTGTCCTCTTTATCAACAGTGTTTCTCCATTCTTCTTTGCCTCTGTGTCATTTTTCTCTTAGCCCCAATTAACATAACTGGCAGGCTGCTGTAGCTAAACCTGTAATGATAATGGTCAAGGGAACGGCTGTTATCTGGGCCTGTATGTTAGACTGATGGCCTTTCCGCCCAGCAGGGCTAATAATTCACTGGGTTTATCTAAACAGCGGGTGTCTCCTTCCATCCCACCCACCCAGCGCCTCTCGCACATGTGCGCACACACACATTAGACAAAGTAAAACGCTTTGATCTGAGGGCCTTCAGACTCGCAGGGTGGTAATCCTTCTCACTGTGCCTCCCCACTAGTTCTCAATCACTTCTAAAGCTCCCATGTGCCCCATTGCCGTGATATACACGCCGGGCCATGCCAAAGCTGTTTAGCAGTCTGATGAAGCTGCAGCCATTTGATGTGCCAAGTCCACGAAGGATGAGGATGCAGAGAAAAAAAACATCTTCCTTTTTGATTTCTCCTCTCCACTTCCTGTACCACACTCCATCTCTTCTTTGCTCACTCAGTCGTTTTCCTCAAGCCTCATAATTACCCATCATCTCTCTGCACTTTTTTTTTTTTACTCCTCTCTCCGCCCACGCTCGGCCTGGTTTTTATGTTTTCTGCAAATGCTCTGCTTTCATTCAAACACTTTGCTACGGTTGTATCCTTTGTTGCTGCCGCTCTCCTCTCCTCTCCACTCCACTCCACACTTGAATGTTTTTCTCAGCCTACCTATGAAGTCGTTGCTCATTCCCAAGTCGTAGTCCCACACAGAGATCTCCAGGGTTTTCTTCGCCAGCTGGTCCAAGGTTACGTCATATGAAAACTCCTGTGCAGGTGGTGTACACAAGAGCATATTCATATCAATGATTCATAAATACGACATTGACAGGAACTGAATTGCTAATTTAGCACATGTTCTATGGAAACATATAGACTTGATCCTGGGAGCGCATGCAGGAGATTTTTAAAGTGATTTTTAAAAAGGTATGCTTAATTGCCACATTCTACACCGCAGATCGTTTGGAGGTCGGAAGAGAAATCAAAGAAGTTGCCAGGTGGTTATTTGAGGAGCAAGAGACAAGTTGTACCTCATTGAATTCCGGATTGAGCGTCTTTTTCTTCACTGAAGTCTTGTACTTGGACTTTTTCCCCATATCTGGCTGTAAGATGCTGAGGAAGAGAGAGAAAAGAGAGGGAGAGATTAAGATATAGATTCACTGTGACCTTAACTTTTCAGGCCACAGCCGAACTCAGGGTAGAACATAGTTTTCCAAGTGTTAGAAGAAAGGCTGATAGCAAACTCATATCAGGGTTAAGACTGTAGCAGCCGATTAGTTCTCCATAAAGTCTGGGATACAATTGGATTTACATTTAAGTTTTTGCACAAATAAGAAATGTCATGTTACTTGAGCATTGGAGGTGTTAGTAGGTGGATTTTGTCCATTTTTTTTCATGTAAAACCAAATAGGGTATTGAGCAGTGGTGACTCAACGGTTAAGCCTCTGGGCTACAGATCAGGAGGTCAGAGGATCGAACCAATGCTGTACCATGGCTGACCCTGCCATCTGACCCCAACTGGGATATGCGAAAACAACATTTCACAATGCTGTAATGTATTCGTGACAAATAAAGGCTTCTTCCTCTTCTTCAAACTTAATAGTCCAACTCTGGTTTTAGCCCATGCATGTGCTTCCTTAGAGAAATGGTTGGACCTCAAAGCAGCACAGGACAAATGGGAAAAATGTAATAAAAGTTTGTACAATAGAGATCCTTAAACTCTCCTTGCCGTTCACACAGGGCCAGAACGTCATTATTTCTGAGATCAAAGCAGTTAATCCACGACTTTCCTTTATCTTTTGCCCTGCTGTGACAGTAAACCTTCCTGAACAGCAGAAACAAAGGGAGACGGAAAGTTTGCAAACTGTCTTTTTTGAGATAATTGTGACCCAGAAATCTTTAGAACAAAGGCAGGGACAGCGAGCGAGTGAGACAGCAAAAAGCGAGAGAGAGACAGTAGACCACAGCAAGATCACAATCGCGCCAACGTTGGAGGAGTGTACGCTCGAGCATAGAGGCAACAGAAGGATCGCTGGAGGGCAATAGGAGTCATCATCAGCATAAATTCCAACTCAAGATGTTCAGGCGCTGAGATATCTCACTCTTCCAGCCTCCCCCCGCCAGTGACGAATCCGGGCCTGACAGCTGATGCATGAGATGGGCTTGGGGCTGTCACTGCAGAGCCGGAATCAGAGCGAGTGAACGATGGAGGGATGGAGGTGGAGGAGGAACAGCAGCAGGAGGGGGTATTGATAGAAAGCAAGGTGGCGGCACAAAGACTCCAGTCTCTGTATGCTGAAAATGTCATATTTTATTGATAGGAAATTATCTGCTGAAGTTGTAAGATTAGGGACACTTCTGACTTCAGTCCTTTTTTTTTTTTTGCTATGAGCTAAAACACAGAAAACTTTTAGCCACTTAGGATAAGAATGAATAATGTTCACAGATAAAGGCAGGAAGGTTCGCAAGAGAAATCTGAGGGATAAGATTAAAGGGATAAGAAACAAACATATACGTGCTTTATTCAATATGCTTTCTTTTGATTTCATGATTGTGAGTTAAACTTGTATTATCAGATTTATGTGGTTCATCAAGCTGTAAACACGGTTGTTCAGTCCTGCTTCCTTCAAATAAGAACAATCTCCACAACTGAAGCAAAGTTCTTACAGTCAAAACTTTGAAAACATCTCTCACGCACTTATACTTTTGCACGGCACTGTATCTACAAAATCTCACCTCCTACCGTCTGACATCCTCTTTATATTCTGACAAGCCTATTAGCCCGCTTGTTACTGCCTTCGATTTTAGTGTACACCACTGCGGTTGTGCTCGCTTGTCCTCTTTATCAACAATGTTTCTTCATTCTTTCTGGCCACCTGTAACTCTAATGTGCAGTCTCTTGGTTTCCACTAAAACCTGAGGGAAATACTGTTTCTGGTTCTTCAGCAGCTTAAATCTCCCTTATGGTGCCAGGTACAGTACAGTTTATCAGTGTCAGTGATGAGAGCTGTGTGACTTAAGCAAATAGCAAAGTTGAGGGTCTTAAAACCGAAATTAATATTCTATAGAGTTCTGAGAAACTGCAGTGTTGAATCTCAAAGTTGGCCCAACATCCAACAGTCAGTTTTGGCACATAAGATTACACTGACAATCCAATGCATTAGTTGTTAAGATTAGATCTGAAGCTCTAAACGAAGAATATCCTCATCCAGCGTCTCTCCTCTTTAACAAAAGAGATGTTTTCCATCTCCAAATAAGTACCCACCACTAATAGACCAAACAACCCCAATTACAGTGTTGTTCCAGTAGAAGCCACTCAACCTGAAATCCGACCAAACACTGCCTCGTTGCCAGTCTGAGCCTCAGCCAAACGTTTGTTGCATCTTAAAAGGTCACTTCCCCCAGGAGCTACATAATCACCATTTTTCCTCCAGAATACCTGGTGCTCATACAATGGTCTGACGGGCCTTCACAGGAAAGAAAAAAGGAAACTCGAAAGAAAAGAATGAATCAATTGAGGGAGTCAACCAAACAAAGCGTCTATTTGACCGGCAGCATGTGAGAGGTGAGGTGAAAGCCCAGGGGGGGCCTCTCAGTCGGAGGTGTGCCAAATCACATTTTACAGACGGCTCCGAGGCAGCTCAGACTGGAGAATTCTAATTTCCAGAATAACAAAACCTTTTTTGACAGCAACATTCCTAATTATGATTGCATAAATACAAACACAGGCTGGGATAGCAGGAACCAAAATATGGCCAAATTACCACAGAAAAATTCAATGTGAGAATAATTCATAACACAAGAGGCTGGTCCAGAGAGATATGGGAGGATTATCCCCTCCGTTTTTATTCCAAACTGTTTCCTTAAAAAGTAGGTTGCTCACTGCAGAACAGTGAACAACACCAAACTAACTAACCGTATATTTATGTGTCTGTACACTTGTCACCAGCTTGCACTGACTGATAAGGTTAACGGGGAACAGCAGCTGTTGTGGACGGTGTTTCAATACTGTAAATGAGACAAACTGTTTTTCTCATAGAGAAAAATGTGAGCAAGAAAGGAGAAACCACAAGGATGCTCACCTGTACATGTGATATAATGAAATCTAATGGAGTGGCACCGCCTCAGCCTCAGAATTAACACCTGGCTGCCAGGATTAATAGATTCACAGGAGTAGTATTGCTGCGGGGCTCATTGTATGTGTCAGATATGTAAAGGAAGTGTTAATAATTGTGTTGTCACATTACAGGCTTTACAGTAGCTGACTTAATCATTTCTGAGACATTTTCCAACATCATATGAGTCTACATACTGTAACACGCGTACCTAAAGTCCATGTACATTGAAAGATATATTGGTTAATCTAAGTACTTGCCATAAAGCAAACTTTTCCCCAGCTTAACTACAAAAATTCAGCCGAGTGAGTCACACAAATCAAGTGTCCAACATTACAGTCCTTTCAGTGAGAGATTTCCCCCTTTGTGGTGCTATCTCTTCACTGCAGTGCAGTATTCTTGCTGAATTCTGGACTGAAAGGACAGAAACTCACTTGGTTTGACTACTTCAAACTCCTAAAGCCTCATAATAACTTTGAGTGAAACCACTGAATAAGGAAAGTGGGAACTGGAATTAGGCCAGGACAGGATCACTTCACAGCTGCTATGAGGATGAGGAATTATTACATGAATAAAAGAAGATAGAAATAGTTTTAAAAATTGCCAATATTTTTGGCAGTGGGATGTCGAACTATACTGGAAAATAACCATTTCTTAAAAATACTGTCATTTTCCACAATTTATTCATTTCATAGATAGATAGGCAAATGACAATCCCAAATGTCACTGGCCTACCCCTGCAGGAAAATGCACCCCACCACATGGCAAAAACATCAACCAATCAGGAACATCTTGAGGAACATGACAATGGCCCAAGATGTTGATTTGACCTCCAAACTTCCTAGACCCCATTCTGATCAAGCATCAACAGGATGCAGAGGAACAAGTTTGATTGACAGAGGCCCCACTGCACAACCCAGAGTACCCAAAGGATCCACTGCCAACGTCCTGGTGCCAGACCCCATAGGACACCCTGAGAGGTCTTCTTGTCCATGCCCAATGTTATGCCTGATCGGTGTATTGTAAAGGTCTTAATGGCAAAATCATTTTACATTACATGTGTAAATTCACTTAGTATTTTTGAAATTTTATTGATATTTTTGTGTATTAAAAAAAAACATACATCTGTAAAATAAAAAGTTAAAATTCAGTAAGATTTCAGATTTTTTTCTCTTGCAGCGCACAGTAACCAGTATCTGTAGATCAATGTATAGACAGTGTTGGCATGTCAGAAACGTGTTAAGCTACACTTCAGGGAAGAACAGCCTAATCCTTAATCAATTGGTCTTTCTATTGGTAAACTTGTTCGGGGAATTCCATCACATAGGCTTTGGCTTTAAGATCGAATAGCTTCCTATGTAGAGATGCACTGATCGTCTTATGTAACTCTCGGCAAGAGAACTGTAACCCTCTGAGTGTCAAACTATTTCTTTCATATGCACATGTTTTGCATATGTACATATACCGATCAGGCATAACATTATGACCACCTGCCTAATATTGTGTTGGTCACCCTTCACCGGCATGGACAAGAGGTGTCTCAGGGTGTCCTATGGGGTCTGGCACCAGGACATTGACACTGGATCCTTTGGGTACTCTGGCTTGTGCAGTGGGGCCTCTGTCAATCCAACTTGTTCCACTGCATCCTGTTGATGCTTGATCAGAATGGGGTCTTGGAAATTTTGAGGTGAAATCAAAATTGTTTATTGTTTTATTAGGATCCCCATTAGCTACCCATTTAATGGCAGCTAGTCTTCCTGGGGTCCTCTTTAAAATATTTGCAACATAAAATTACACAGTACAATAACAACACGAATAACAATCAAGACAATTAAAAACATTACATTACATTCAAAATATTGCAAAGTAAAAGAGCATGACTATTTCCAGCTTTTACAAGGTCATTTGCAGCAGTTCTTGGGTTACTGTCCTCTTAAATTTGTATTTGTTCTGAACTTTGCGTGATGAGACAGAGAGTCGATTCCAGATAGATATTGCTCTGTAAAGTGTTGTGCGTTTCAGAAAATTTGTAACTCCTGTTTAAAAATGTGCTATAGAAATAAAGTTTACTATTATTATCATCAGCTGGAAAACTACATGTTGCCAGCACACGTTAGAATTTTTCACTTTACCTTAAAGCAGGAGCCTTTAACCAACCAAAACTTCACAGAGTTGGTAGACGATAAGAAACAAACTACAGTATTTGGTTCAATAATTAATAAACACAAGACAGAAAACCAAACAACGTCTCAAAAGTCAACTTTATAGCGAGTGTTGAGTTTTAGGCTAATTACATGATATAGAAGCTTAGTAAACCTATACATTTATGTCTGAGCTGTTGTGTTGCATTGAACAGGTGTTCCTAATAAAGTGTATAATGTTTTCTTTGTGTAGATGTGGATGAATGTCTGAAGTCTGGTGTTTGTTCGGACGGTCGCTGTTTAAACACTGAAGGATCCTTCCAGTGTCAATGTGAAACCGGCTTCACGGCCAACCCTGAGAGGAACGCCTGCCTCGGTACACTCACACACACACGCACATGCACACACACGCACACACACGCACACACACACACACGCTCACTCACTCACAAACACACACTTTTTCATTCCTGAACTGTAACCTAGACCTCATTTTAAATGTCTGTGTCCATATAAGACCTGAATAATTTGACTAAATGTCCTCACTGTCCAACAATGTTCTCAGTTTTCTTTCCTTAAATATCCCTAAAATGTCCTCACTTCATAAGCATGACCTCACTTCACTTAAATATCCTCATTTTCCTTAAATATCTTTACTTTCCTCGCATGTTTTCTCTTTCCTTAATAACCCTATAAGGATATTTTCAGAGTGATGTCACCACTTTTACTTTGAATCTCTTATTTTGGTCATTGTAAGTGTTAGCTGTACAGACTGTATCTTGTTTTTTCCAGAACAGTCTCAGATATTCCACCATTTGATTTTTTGATATTAGCCTTTATGTGAAGGAAAAAAACACTTTGTATTATGAAATTGTTTTGTTTGACATGTATCTCAGCATAAAATGATGGCATGTCCTTACTTCTCTTAGGCCCCATCCACACGAAGACGAACCCAGGCCTAAACGCACAAATAGTTCATCAAACCCGTGTATCATCCACACGAAGCGTTTTGGGGTCTGAAAACGATCATTTCTGAAACTAGGTCCCAGAGTGGAAAGATTTGAAAGTTATCCGCATTGTTTCTGAAACGCTTGCGTCATAGCTCCACCTCTTGATAAATGCGCATGCGCCAAACTCAGAAAATGACTACAACAATGGCGCCGTACAGTGTTGGTGTGTACTGCTGAAGCTAGTCACCCTGTTATCGCTATTACAGCAAAATATACTTCTTCTGCATTATCACCGTGTTCACAAATATGGAAAACACAATACACCACTTCATGTTCTATGTTTACATCGTATACAGATTTCTGCGCATGCCTAAAGTCCCGCCGCCAGTTTCCGCTTGTTTCCATTACGCCGTCACAGCGCCACCAACAGGCCTGGCATGTGACGGCGTAAT
>OMNN01085213.1:0-12346 GCA_900302755.1 Chromis chromis
CTGACTTGTTTACTCGACAAAAAGATTCTGTGCTATAAAACTCTTACCATTTGTTGTTCATCTCAAGGCAGACCACAACAAGTGAATAAAGGGACAAAAAAAACATTAAATTGTATTAAAATGAAATGTCAGTTTGTGTTTGGCTCATAGGACATTTATGTTTAACTTAATTACTTAAGGTACTCTGTGCACTTTGAGACAACTGGTAGCCCCATGAAGGATTTTTTTTTTTTAACCAGTGAGACCATTTGTTTGTAACTCCTACAAACGCAAGAATGCAGGCACACAGCAGCAGGATACACAATCATGTTGATGGCTTCACAAAATTCCACTGATTTACAATGTGTGGTGGTGAGTAAAGCAACAAGGCTAAGATGAACGTAGCTAGCAAGCACAGATGTAAACAATACAAGTTTTTTATTTTAAAGTGAGCAATAACGGTCGTTGTCACGGAATTAACGTATTTACATTTTCCAAGAAGTACCAAATTCGAACAGGCAACACTGTTCTTGTAATTTTGCATCCCTACAGAACTTCATGTACATAAACATTCCTGTTTTTAATATTATTAGGACTACAAATTAACCATTTGCTGTTCCTTGCCACATACATATATGACTGGAGTCAACAGTCTTGTTATGGAGCAAAGAGCACAACAAATGCTGTAAACACTGTCAACAGCTGTGCTCAGTGTAGTCTATGCAGTGACATTCCTTAAGTCTGAAGCCTCCTCTGTCTTGGACCAAGCTTGTCCAATTGATTTTCAAAAGGCGGGTTAGTTTATGTAACCTACAAGAGTAGCACAGATGTTGACGGGCTTTGAACTTGTCTCAGTGAACAGTGAACTAATAAAATCCTCTGATAATCCCACCTACTATGACCTCTGAACTACCCCTGCCTAATGACCAGACCAAAACTATGCTAATCTGTCTTTGGTCAATGAGAGGCTAGACTGGGAATAATGGGCTCAAACTTAGATACACTCTAGACGTCTGGGTCTTAAAAATGTTTTCCCAGTGTCTTATCAAAGGCTGCTGGAAGGTGTAGAAAGATGGTTTGGGTAGAGGCTGGGAAAAATGTTTTAAAATGTCTCAAAGCAATAAAACCCACAATCTGAAAACATCTGGACAGAATTCAACAACCATAACTCATTCACTTTCACCTTTGCTGACATGTGGCGATTTCAGATCTTTGTTTTCCTAGGGAGGGGGCACGGCCAAAATTCTAATCCTAAAGAAAACACTACCATACAGGCTAACATTCATGCCAAGCTGACCACCTGTGCTGGAACTAGCTGCCATTTCACACAAATGGAGAGCATTTGGTTCCCACAGCTGATGACTGCATTACCCGCAGCATGAACCTCCCGCATGGGAATTTGCAACTTGCCCCTTAATTGAAGACAGATGCCACAAGAGCCAATCTGACGGTTATTAAAAGAAAGAACTGCAACGGATCATTTCTTCAGACGCACTGATAAACTTCCTTGTTCTTCTAATCGACAGGCTTTACACTGATCCAGGCAGTCAAAGCTTGAATTCCTTTCTTTAAACAAAACAAACAGATGATTAACCGGAGCAGATGCTGGCCAAGATACAGCAGTCATGCAAATAACAAAGAAATTTATACCGAGTCATCACCACAGACACGTTTAAAAGCTCACTCTTCAGAAATACACACAGACAAAAGTATACCTTGAGCCAAGATCTTAGGCTTGACATGTTATAGGAAAAGTGTCCTCAGGGGGTGAAGAGTCTCTGGAGCATTTTTCACTATTGACAGTCTGTTAGGGTTATGAGAGAAGTGAAACCAGTGAACATGTCTACAGAGGAAGCCAAAGGAAAAAAAGACTTCTCCTCCTGGGGAGACATGCCACTTTCTCCGTCTCTTCAAGAAGACTCACAGAGGGCACAGACAAGTCAGTGAGGATGTGACATCATATTTAATCACAAAAGTCTTTATTGAATACCAAGAGTCTTGCCAATTCATTGACTGTACATGCATTATCATTTAAAAGAAGAGAAAACTGCCAACTGAAGATGCACACAACAAATGACGTACAGTTTGGGCGCAACGCCGGAATCAAAACAGGAATATAATCAGCCTTTTGTGCAACAATTAAAAATGCTAATTCATTTCCCCTGGTGCAGAATGAGTAGATGGGAGCAGGAACTAAAAATAGCCTAGAAAATTCCTGCTTTAATTCTCTCTCACAGTCTGAGACCTACCGCATCACGATGAATAAACCGTCTACCCCAATACGGCCCACGGGAAACTGGAAGTATGACATAAGCCCCGTGGGATGCCTGTAGCCAATCACAGTGGGGCAGATTTCCATAAGACACCATCAGTCAGGACGGATGTTTACCTTCAGAGCAAATAAAAATCCAACCTGGCATGGCTTTCATAGGTCCAGAGTCCTACAAGCTAACTGAGACAGAGTCTTTATTATTCCAGCATCGGTGCCATGTTTATCTTGCATGACCTCTCTTTTGCCCTCTTACCCCGTCTAGCCCTGCAGAAAATACCCCCCGAAAAACAGCCTTTCTGTGAGTGCCCTCTTTCCCACATTACTCCTGCAGTTAGTCCCCTGACACACAGGCTTTAAGAGACTAACAGCTTTTCATTCACTGGTGAAAACAATACGCCCTGATGGTCGCTCTTCACCTCAATCAAATCCACATCCTTCACAAAGGCGCTGCCCTAACCTTCCCCCAGACACACAACATACGAGCTTCTTATGTCCACTGCATTTCTGAGCATGCTGCTTGGATGAGGTGATCCATCCCCGTGAGCACCCGCAGGGTACTTTGAAGAGTTTTGCCCATATGGTGCACGTACACTCCAGCCAAAATACCCCTTAATGGGAGAATAATTGTTTCCTACTGCTGTGAAAAAGCAGAAATAGCTATTTTCACCTCCCCACCAGCGACCTTTAACCGCAGAATGCATACCTGGCAAGTGAGGCTGGCAAGTGCCATCTCAACGGACAAATGACAAGTGAAGTCTTCCAGTTCTTTACAATTATAAATGGTAGACAACCAGAGGGTAAGCAGTCCTCCATACTGTCCTGGAGTGATTGGAGGGGAAAGGGCAGGACTGCTGAGTAAAATTAGACGACAAGTCTTCAAATAGAATTGGCGTGTGCCCTTTTAAAGGTACATTACACCACATCTGCAGGCAAAAAGCTCCCCAGTGCCTTTATGAGGGCCTGTCAGTGTTGCAACGACCAAAACACAGAGTCAGACCTCCCTTGGGTGTCTGGAATGCTAAATCACTTATGGCACTCACTCTCCGCTTTCAAATAAACACAATGTTGTTAGGTCTTGTTTAAAGTCAACCTTTAACTCTCACAGTGTAATCCTAGCTCTGACTTGTAAAAACTGGAACTTAAGGGCCTCATGAGATCCAGGTCTAAATAAGCACTGAACCACCAAATGACAAAAAAAGGTGACTTATGAGAGGCTCAGGTGCAGGATTTAAAAATATAACGTCTCCATGGATGAAACCACCCTTGTATTCTACAGCTCTTGTAATTTTATCACAGCTGCAGCATACCAAGACTCTGAAAGAAGGAGCTACGAGCCAACTCTGGGATCCAAGACACACTTGGGCAGTTTCCTGTCTGGACCACCTATAAGAGAGCGCTGTTCATCTCACCGAGGCAACCTTTATCTGCGATGAAGTTGAGACTTTATTGTCCGAAAGGTCAAGTGAGGTCAAAGAAGCAGAAGATGGAACTTTTCAGCGATAATTGATTGATTTTGTCCCATTCTTCTTGAACAGCTGGTGGGGAGAGCCATTGACCTATGAACAGCCTGCATTTAAAGCCTCACTGTTTCTCACTGGGGTGCTCATTAGAAAAAACAATTAGGGTTTGCTGGGGCCAAGTATGGGCACCGTAGGGGGGCAAAAAGCGGGATGCAGGGAAAGAGGAAATGGCAAATGACTCAGCTGCGGAATAAAGATTAGTTTTCCTCACAAGATAGGTCTGACATGAGTGCTAAAGTGGAAAATCTCACTGCCTAAAACAGGAAAAAAAAAAGTACAGACTGCAGCAGCTGACCAAAGTTCATTCAGCTGAGAGTTTTACTTGAAAGACAAACAAAACTTATCTGACTGAAACTCCTGCTCACTGCAGCCCTTGTGATGTTATATGAAGCAGAAAATGCATCTAAAACCTGGTTGCACATCTCTAAGTGATGCAACGTTAAAAGTGGAGGAGTTCAATCATAAGGAATGCCATTTTAAAAAGCAAAGTCTTGTCAGAAGTCAAGCAAACACATGCAGTCAGATGTTTTGAATCTTTGACAATTTGAGGCGGTTTAACTAGTCTTTTTTAGCTGAAACTAAGTAATTGGTAATTTTAATCTCACTGTTCGTTTTTTAAACCGAGAAGGGAAAAAATAAAATATGTAGTTTTTCTCAACAGTCCTCAAAACACACTCTAAATATCGACAGAATAACGACACTAGAGAAACGTTTGACAAGTACAGTAGCTTGTCTCGCCGTAGCTAACCTAAAGTTAGCTCAGATTTGGTAAACTTGTGAAAAAAAGCAGTTCACGTACCGAATTCGCCAACTTCTTTCCTTCCCTGTCGTCCCCAGCAAAACTTTTCTCTCTGGTTTATCGTTGAAAATGTTGAAGTTACTCCACTAGTTTCTTCTTTTCACATGGTAGACGCAGTCCGGACACACACATCCCGCAGCAGGTCATCAGCTCCGCAGCGCGTCCGACAACCAAACGCACCGATGCATCTCAGAGGAACGGCCAAGAACTAGCGCTGCCTTCACAGCCCGTCGGAAATACGGCTACTACGAACAGACTCGAAGATAATGTAAATATCTTCTGCTCTTGGCTAATCTTAACTACTAAATATTATGTATTTTACACATCCTTGCTACTTTACCCTTCAAATAAATTAATAACACGACCCACAGGGAAACTGCAGTGCTTAAAGGTAGTACAGATTATTGCTTTATTTTATTTTTTATAATTGCCACTTCCCAAGAACAAATAAAAATACCTCAACGTTCAGAGATTAACATATTTATTTGAGTTTTATAAAAGCTAACTTTTGAAATAACAACAAGCTAACAAACTATGAGAAGTCACTCGTGGTAAGAGTTTCTATTTTACGAGAATGATCTGAATGCAGCAGAGGAACGCCTGTTTTTGACAGGCCAAGAGTCAGAGGTGTTCCCACATCATAACATCTGGACTGCATGGTTTGGTCACATCTTTCAGTGCAAGATAGTTTACAACAAACAGAATGCTGGAAGTGAAACGTGTCTTTTGTTTTGTTTAGTTTTTAAAAAATTGTATTTTAACTTGCACTCTTGGAATCTGTATGCACACCAATGACAGGCTTGTGAAAGACATAACAAATTATAGCCCTGCCAATTACATTTATGAGGGTCAGGTCAGGAGAATGGGGCACTCACAAAGGATGGCTTCAGTGAATCAATTGGGTGGGTGCTAATTTATGTGTGCACGACCCCCTCTCTCTCTGCCATCCTCCTGGAAATAATCTCAAGGTCCCCATAGAAAGCTGAAGAAAGACATATGCTGGACGACTTTAGTTAAAGAGTCAGCAGCTCTCATTGTCATTAACACAGATGGACTGAACATGTGCCAATCCATCCAAAAAAGCTATATAAAATCTGTTTAATAGTAAAAGATGTGCAGCGATTATATATGAAATTTAAGAAATATTTTATAATTGGTGGGAGTTCATAGAGGATATTCACATTAACAAACTGGCTGCACAGTGGTTTGAAGTTGAACATCTGACAGACCAGTATTGCCACCTGCTGGAGATATTGATGAATCTCTGTATTAGGCTTAATACAATATGTTGCATTGTTTAAAACAATATCATACAAATAAACAGTGCATATAGTCACTATAGGGATGTGGTTTATGGTTTAGGACAGTTTAAACCTGTTATTTCAAATAAACTCACATGGTCTCTTAGTCCTCATTGCACAGGCTCTGTTTAGTCCTGTAGAGATCACCCAGCTGCCACTAGAGGTCCCTAATGCACAAGTTAAAGTTGTTAGATTCAGCAGTTTTCTACAGTTCAAAAAACTTAACCCAATGTACATTGATCAGCCACAACATGATGACCACTGACAGGTGAAGTGAATAGCATTGATCATATTGGTACTATGTGGTGTTGGAAAACATTGGATTTAAACATCCGTGTTGATGAGACTTAGACACACAAATAAACAGTGTGCCAGAACAAGCACACTCCCTCATGCAAATGGAAATCCCAAATGTCACTGGCCTACCCCGCAGGAAAATGCACCCCACCACATGGCAACAACATCAAACAATCAGGAACATCTTGAAGAACATGACAATCGCCCAAGATGTTGATTTGACCTCCAAACTTCCTAGACCCCATTCTGATCAAGCATCAACAGGATGCAGTGGATCAAGTTTGATTGACAGAGGCCCCACTGCACAAGCCAGAGTACCCAAAGGATCCACTGCCAACGTCCTGGTGCCAGACCCCATAGGACACCCTGAGAGGTCCTCTTGTCCATGCCCAATGGTTTAGAGTAATTTTGACCACATAAGGGGGACTAACACAATATTAGGCAGGTGGTCATAATGTTATGCCTGATCGATATATATTCTTTTTATCTGATTCTCTTATAGTCATTATGTTTAAAATGATCTTACATGCAAAACCTGTGTAATATAGAAACCATGCAGCATTCACCCTTCTTCTTCACACAGAAAAATAAGATCTATTTACTAAGACTCAGTCAGTCTGAAAATAACAATTTGTATCTCATAATGTAGAAAATCCCTTGTTCATTGTCACCCCCTTTCCCCCCAACATGCTGTTTTCTTCCCTTCATTTAGATGGTTTTAGATGGTTTACTAGTGGCTCCTGTCCCTTAAAAACCCAACTGAAACATCATAGTGGGAATTAACATAACTACAAATGGGCAGCCACTTTAGCGGACAAATAACACAAAATCAAATCAGAACGCTGCATCTCAAAGATCTGAAACATCTCAAATTACTAAAGAAGTCTCAGCTTTTAATGGCTTCTTTAAGTTTTTTTTCACCCCTCGCTGCCTTTCTGAATGCTCCCTTTTATTGCCATGGAGTGCAGTGGTGGCCCTATAGCATGCATGCATTCATTCACAGTGAATGTGTGTCTGTGTTAGTGTTAGTGTTAGTCATGTGCTGTGAGTCTCTCTACTTGCCTGCTGACTCTGCAAGGCCTATCAGAGAACATGAGGCAGCAGGGCTGAAGTTTAACCAGCATGGTGGACTGTTGTATCTCTCTTTATCTCCTATCTACAGTATATTCTTCGGCTCAGCCCCCACCCTTTACTTCCCTTCGCTCTTACAGCTGTGTCTGTGTTTTATCAAAGAGAGGAAACAATAACAGGAAATACACTAAAAAACAGATGCAGATACATTTAATTTGCCTGTAATGTTAGAACAAAGTGTCCCCTGCTGAATCATGCCTGAAAGTATAAACTATTTCACCCACTCAAAGGGCTTATCAGTGTTGTAAAAGTGATAATTACAATAACATTCTCCTACCAGACTTACTATAAAAACATATACTGTATATCAAAGATGGGTGTAATCTCAGTCACGGACTTTGTAGCCTCTGAAGTCAGCAGGATAGAAATGTCTGAAATTTGAGCAAGTACTCAAACAACATGTCAAACATTGCAAAACCCAACATTTACATTTCTGCTGGAGTTGGAGGACATAATGATTTTCAGTTCTGCTTGAATGAGAGTCGGTTTTGTGTTTCAGTTTCAGACTTTTTGAACGGCTGTTTAGTATTATATCAATTGGAGCTGAAATTATTAATGATTAGTTGACTGACATAAAATTAATCAACAACTGCTTTTTTATTTACTGCTTCCAAGATTCGTCTGCGATAATACTTCACACACTTTTAAGGCGTGTTTTTGTGACTCAGACAAACAGGAAGAAGTCATGTAGGACTCTGGGGTATTCTGAAGAGGACTCAGTTGTTATTATTATTTAAGACAATAATCAGAAGATGATGATGGATCATAGATTATGAAAATAATTCTAAGGGATAAACATCAACTAGATTTACCTCCATCAACCAGACAAGTTGCAGTTCACCTTCATGTCTGTCCAGACTTGACCTTTGACCTTTTTTTTGACACAAAATGTCTTCAGTTCACCATTTTATCTTAATAGGCATTTGTGTAAAATTCTGTCATGATTAAAGCATGAATGTAATATGTTTTGTGAGTTCACACTGTCCTTTGGCCACCAAATTCTAATCAGTTCATCCTTGAAAATGGGACAAACAAACAACCTAAAACATAATGCTTCCAGGCCCGACTGTTGCTGGCACAGTGGCATAGAAAGGACTGAGAACAACTGTCAAAATACTAAAGTCTAACTTGCAAAGTCTAAACATAACAAGCAGAAATACTGGTAAAACTGAGGTTTGTTGAATTCTTCAAGAAAATTTAACTGTTGACCGATGTGAGGAGTTCATTTTCAGGGGGTTAATTTTGTTATTTATTTCTCAAACTCATTTTCATTTATAACAACGAAACAGTGAGTTCGAAACACAAGAACATAATGTATATAATAATAATAAAATAATTTATCCTTTATTAATCCCCTTGGTCTGCATTTTACCCATCCTACTATACATACTGAGCAGTGGGCTGCCGCGATACAGCGCCCGGGGAGCAGTCAGGGGTTAAGGGCCTTGCTCAGGTGCCTAACAGTGGCCGCAGTGGGGTTCGATCCCCTGACCTTCTGATCAGTAGTCAGGGGCTTAACCTGTTGCGCCACCACTGCCCCAAAGGAGTTCCCTGACCGGGAATCGAACCCGGGCCGAGCGCCGAATCCTAACCACTAGACCACCAGGGAATATACATGTAGAGATAAAAATGAAACGTGCCAAGGAGTGAAATCATAATATTACACAAATAAAGATTTGATATAAAGGCAGCAAAGGGAACTATTCATTCAATAAAAACTAATTAATATGTAGGAGGACAGAAAAATGAAAAAGAGGGGAGGCATGTACAGCAAAGTACCACTGGGTGTAATAATGCAGGGAGCTCTTTCAGCAGCTCTGAATTAAAGGGCCGATGCACACAGGGCAAGAAAGTCATTCCATAATGTCCTCTAAAGCTCTGAAGGGAGCTTTTTAAAGTTTAAAAAAGGAACCATTATGATTCGTGATTCATATAAAAGAACACATCTTTTGGGTGAACAAACTGAACTGAAGCACTTCTTGAAACGATCCATTCATTTTTCAGTTCAGTTGAGCTCTTAGTCAGATGGGAGCAGATGTGCAGGGATACACTCAGAGTGAACGGTTAAGGTTATTGATTTGCTCTCAGGGAGTGTTTTGTATCCTCTAATAATAAAAAAACAGGTAGATGAAGACTATCTCAGATTGTTTTGCTGCGAGGGAACAGTGAATGTTTGGTAATTTATTCTCTGAACAGAGAACACAGTGAACATGAGCCCTGAGTGATAGTCAGCAGCTCAAACTAAATCAGGCCCAGAAAGTTGAAGAGTAAACCAGTAGTCACCTTTGTTATTGAGTGATGAAACTGATAGTGAAAACAGACTCTGCCAAGCTTGACAAAGCAAGAGCGCTTCTGGTTCTGAAAGTCAGGGATCATAAGAAATAAACTCATCATTCAAAATTGCATATTTGAACTTAACTTTTAGCACAGCTGCCCTTATAAAGCATGCACTGTTGCATGCAGTATACGCTTACATGGGGTCATACTACTTTGCTATGATAATGTGATTAAGCTTTGACCGTCTTGCTCATACATTCGTTGCAGTCTGCAGTGTGAAATCACCTGTCTGTGTGCTCTAAGCAGCTCAAGCGTTATACTCCAGAGAGACAGTATGATGTATGTGATGCGTTGTTTGCTGTGCAGAGGATTGTGGGTCGGAATGGCCAGAAATACATGTTGGCTTGCAGACTGTAAAATGAGACCGAATGCAGTAGGACACCCTTTATTTTTGGTATACTGCATCTGACATGCTATGCATTGGGACACAGTAAATCATTTTCTGGCTTTTATATAGTATGGTGGTATAGATATTCAAAAGCACTGATACACTGTTTGGCCTGTGGCGTGAACAAACCTTAATGAAGTGCTTCTAGTGATTCTGAACACTAGCTAACTGTTTTTCACATCAATACAGTCATAAAACATTTATCGGTCTGTGATACATCCCAAGTATAGAGCTTGATCCACACTCGAATAAAGTCAGTAAACCTGCTACTTAGGAGAGGAGCAAACCTATCCAAGAGTATCAAACAGACTCCGGCACATTGTTTTTTATTAGCATTTTGGAGCATCAAAATGTCACTAGTAAATGTAATTTCACAAGTTAGGAAGTGTGTGGAAGTCTTTTTGAAATTTTGCTAATTTAAAATTGATTAGCCAAGGACGAAAGCTATAACTTTACCATAAATTACTTATCATTGATATTTAAATCACCAGTGATGCTTAGCATACACTAGCAAAGAATTCAAGCTACCTAGCTAGCTAGTGCAACAACAAGCTAATATAGCATAACGTTATTAGCTTAACAAGTTATCTAGTTAATACAGTTTTACTGCTGGTTAGTTATTATGTTACTGTATAACAGCAACTAATAAATCAAGCAGTTTCTTTTAAAAACCTGTTGCTCTATCTTGTTGCGCAGCATTTACGTATTTGTCAAGGCACAAGTACTTCAATTTCCACGTTGTTTAGCTGTGCAATAAATGGTAACAAGAAGTTTTGAGGGCAAAACTCTTTTTACAATTTTCTTTCAGTGCTGTAGCTTTATCTATAAGTAGCTGTCAAATCTCAAATAGGCTACACTAAGGTACTCTAGCCTATTTTTCCGATAAATTATGTACACCATCATCTAATATATTAATATAACATATCAGCATATAATAACATATCAGCAAACTAGCAGTAAAAATGTAGAATTATCTGATTAAAAAGTGAACTAGCTAACATTTATGTTGTGGTTAACCGCAACATAAATGCTAAAAAAATACAACAGACAAATTAACTCTTCCCACATTAATTTCTGCCACTTTTTGCTGCTGCTGTAACAACTGGAATTTCCCTCAATGGGGGATCAATAAAGAATATTCTATTCTAATTTCCTGAGGATGGTATGTGGGAGGGGGGCAAACATGTCAGCACATTTCACACTCCTGCGCACTGTGTGACTTTCAAAAATGTATTTACTAGCAACATTTTGGAGCATCTACACTTGCTGGTAAATGTATTTTCACAAGTTAGTGTGAGGGAGTCTAAAACTTTGAGATAACACATAAACGGTTTGATTATAGACTGGTATAGTGATGACGTATTTCTGTAGGCCAACCCCTGCAAAAATGGCGCTGGTGGTTCCTACGAAAATTCGCCTATGGGATTTTTGCATTGGATTTTGGATCATTGCAGAAAATAAGCTCTGTGTCAAACACACGTTTCTGATGCGTTGCTGTTTTGTTCAGCTGGATAATCTTCACAGATGAACACCATTTATATAAAGTTTGAAGCGTTAATGCAGCCGAGAGAAGTAAAAAGCTAATGCTATGCTATAACGAACTACACTGCTGTCGGTTGACTTTGACGTCACGACCGCTATGCTTCGTAGATCTAATCAGCGCTTTTGACAAGCTAGCGAAACCGTAGCTTAATACATCGTTTATTAACCTGAAAAACAGTTTATTGTTTATTAACTGAAAAAAACGACTAGAGGCTGTAAGGAGGACTAGTGAGAGAGTTCCCGGGGTTTGTGTTCGGCGTGACGACGTCTAATGTCCCCGACAACCACTGTAGTCTCATTTAGCCACTTGTGAGCAACCGCCGTTTTAAGTACGCGTAAAAACTTTAAAATTCACAAGTGGGGGTATTATCTAACGTAGTTTATCTCAACGAACAAAACGTCAACATCTCTTAAGCTTGTGTTAACCACAGACCTTATTTCAGGCGTCTAAACACAAACCCATTCAAAATCCCCATTGACTTTTAGAGTTAGGAACCAAAGCTAACTCACTTCTGGGTTTTAGGACTCATTCCTGTGCCAGTCCATTAGGCTTAGACAAAGCAAGAAAACTCTGGTTCAACTGCAGTCTATCAGTAAAGCTGACAGTGCTGTTCAGCTGTAATTCACAAGTTTAAAAGATGACATGTCCCATCTGATTACTTTGACATGGAAGACTAGCTCGTTGCCTCCAACGCTGAACTGGGATTCAAACAGGACTGTGAACTTCTCCTCTGTCACTGACTCTGCACCTCGACGGTCCGAACGCTTGATCCGCTTCAG
>OMNN01085219.1:0-45093 GCA_900302755.1 Chromis chromis
GTCAGAGCCGGTTCGCCTATTAGGCAATATAGCCAAATGCTAAGGGCGCCATGGCCTCCAGGGGGCGCCACAAAATCAGGAACAAATTTCACCTTCAATATAATTATATTAAAACTAGTTATTACTATTAACTCTTAAAATGGAAAAGCTCACATTGATTCAAATGTAAAGCAATGCCCAATTAATATTACTACAAAACAATGCTATTGGATTTCTTTTGTAAGCGTATGCAAATCGCCGATGGAGGGGGGCGCCATATAAAACTGCCTAGGGCGCCACATTGGGTAGGGCCGGCTCTGGTCATAGTCATTTGACACATTGCTGTCGTTATAGTGTTAGATCGTGGAGCTTTAAAGTGAAATGTTTGTGAAGAATTTCTCTGTCTTTCTTTTGATTGTATTTTAAAAAAAGAGAAACTGCAGTTTTAGTTTGTAGTATAAAAACAAATGATTTAATTTCTACTGGATTTCAAGTCTACCATGACATCTGATCTCAGTCCAGATATTGTGAATATCTGAAATCCTTTCGCCATTTAAGTGCAAATGTGCCATTTTCCTGTGTGCCGTGTGTTATTAAGGGATTATTTTTCTGGAGACGACTTTCATTTCTTCCTGTGGGTGTCAAGTGATTGACAGGAAGTAGAGCGTAACATAATGCAGCTGATATGAAAACCCTCAACCGAGGCACGATGGAATAATGAGAAAACAGAAAGTTGGCTGATGGACCATCTCGCTCTGGTGATTTTCAAGTCTGTTGGAAATTGTTTTTGTCGGTATGATCTGCTAAGCCTCTAATTTATGTCATTTTCTCATTTGGGAGCGTTTCTGTGAAGATGGAGGCTGGCTGGTCGGCTCAGCGAGACAGTGCTGGGATTAAGGTCACAGGTTCAGGGTGTCTTTGTGGCTCAGTGGGTGCATCCAGTACCATGTGATGCTGATGGTTTAAGCCACTGGAGGACTTCTGTATTTCTTGCGTCACTGTCACTAAAGAACCCCTTAATTTTGATATTTTTTAAGCAGCTTAAGGTTTTCATTTTAAAGCAGCTATATATAGAAGGTTCATTCCAATAAAAGAGGAAGGAGAAAATGAGTTAGTGAGATGATTGTTATCTGCCCCAGTGTCTTTTGATGCATCTGCTGGAGGCGCTAAAGGTGTAAATTAGTAGTACTCGTATTAGTCATCACAGTGTTAAAAGGTCACTTGAGCAATTCCATGCATGAAGTTTCCTCTCCTGGTCAGCCAAGTGAGTCGCACCATGTCTTGTGTGTGTGAAAAAACAAAAATTTCAGATATCTTGATTTCTGCTTCTTGGATTTTAAAATGTTTCCTGTTCACCTGAATTTTGCGACTTTATGTAATACATTACAAAATCACTAGAGTGCTTCTTTAAAGTAAAAGATGCATAGAATGTGTAGCTTTATGGCGTCAAAGATGGTGATGTATAT
This sequence comes from Chromis chromis, assembly GCA_900302755.1. Lineage (NCBI taxonomy): Eukaryota > Metazoa > Chordata > Actinopteri > Pomacentridae > Chromis > Chromis chromis. Next base: position 1,446 of record OMNN01085219.1, read on the forward strand.
CCTTAAAAGACTGAAAATACTGCCTCTGTCTGCTTTTATTATCTCAAAAACACAGATTCAGACCTCCAGGGTTTCACATGGAACAAACCAAAGGAACCAATCTTGTCAACCTGCAGCTTTCAGTATCATTATTATTTTAGAACCTAATCAAATTTCAAGTTCCAACATGTATGGCTAAATTACTTCAATATTACTACTTGTTGTTGAGTAGTGTAGTAGTTTTCGAGCAAAGTTGCAGGTGAGCTGGTGTGCTTGAGCTGCAGCCAGTGGGCGGGGCAAGCCGAGAGAGAGGCGGGGACTTTATACATTCTACAGGAAGTAAATGGTAAATGGTCTGCACTTATATAGCGCCTTTCTACCTTAGTGGTACTCAAAGCGCTTTACAACATTTCCCATTCACACATTCACACACCAATGGTGACAGAACTTCCATGCCATGTCCATGCCTGCCTGCCATTGGGAGCAATTTGGGATTCAGTGTCATGCTCAAGGACACTTGTGGACGGGCTCGAACCACCAACCTTACGATCCACCACCTGAGCCACATCAGGAGTTACATCTCAGATCTTGTAAGACAGGAAGGGATTATATTAATGTAAAAAAAAAACGTTTTAATATGTAACTTTGATACACATAGATGAGTTTTTAGAGGTTAAATCGATGACCAGAGAGGAACTTTAATTGACTATTGATTGCATTACTTGTAGCTGTCTCTCTACCCACCCAAATACTATAGACAGAAATGAGCTACTAACTATAATACATCTCTTCCCCTTATATGAGATGATGTAACTAATCTCCCCTTTCAAATGATGGATTATCTGAGGTGTACTAATTACACCTATTTAATACAGTATATATGAAAGGCTGCCATTCTTTTCTAGCACAAGTTCAGCCCTTCTTTCAGCAAAAAATTGTTAATGTATTTCCCTTTTGTATGACACAGAACTGTACACGATTCCTTCTGTTCTAAAGAACAAGCTTTTAAAATGTTACAATATCAGAATAGAATCAAACCTGTCCTTGGGGAAGCTATTGTCAACTTGTTTATTCATATTTTGAGCAATCAGTAAATTCTAAATACTATTAGAGCGAGTCACAAGAGCTTCATCTTTTAACACAAAACATCCTTAGTCATTGAAGCCACAGCTCAAAGCCTAAGATACAGTACATAATACAGTGAGAGAGAACCATGAAGCTGAGTGAACCATCAGGCTACAGTTTCTGTGCATCAGTTCAATGGATCTTTGTGCGCTGCTGCACCTGTGTGGGAGTTCTTTTGACTGTTTGTCCTGACCTGTCGCTCAGTTATTTCATGAAGACACGAGGTGCATGTATAAGGCAATCTTCTTTCTTGTTCAACTTCCATCTCAATTTACAGTTTCTTGACGCCTGGTTTGTTGAAGCTGTGCGGATGTGGAGGCATGCGAACCTGTTCTTGTCGTCAGAGGAGAGCAGGTAACTTTATCTGACTCACTGCCTCCCCATCTGATCCGCCCTCGCTCTGCTCCCAGGCGACGCTTCATCATCCATCGCGCTCGCTATTGTATTGCATGTGTTGTCAACAGGACCTGTTACATAGGCTGCCTACCTCCATCTTTTCCCTTTCTTAAAGGACTGTTTCACAATTTTTCCAAGGGTGCTTGTCAAATGATATTCAGGTGCTCATATAAACACTGAAACAGGTTGTTGTGAATATTCGTTTTGCTCGTATTGGCCAATTAAAGATCCCCTCCGAATGTGTTTGCAAGTAATTGGAACAAGACCCACAATCTGCATTACTTTTGGGTCTATTTTTTCATACTGGTGCTCTACTGGGGTGTCTACACTATCCACTGGCTCTTTAGGCAGCTCTTCAGTTAGCGCTCTGTCTGACAGGCCACTTTAGCTCCTGTCTCTGTAACAACCACTCCGGATGAATCCTCTTTGTTCTGATTGGTTCTGCCAAATAAAAGTGACAAAATGTCAACTTCTCAAACACGGTGGTTCATGTTTAAACCTTTATTCAGTCTGAAATATGCAAGCCGACATTGGCAACAACCCAGTGACCAACTTAAGCTGTTTCTCGGCATGTGTGAACAATTTGGCACCAGTTTGTCATTTGGCCATCACCATCTTGGGCTTTTGGAAGGGAGGGTAACGAGTGAGCAGTGGCTTCGACTGAGAACTCAGAGAGACTATGCATGGTAATTTGTAGTGACCTGTCAATCACAAGGTAGCCCTGGCCTTTAATATACCCTGCTTTTTACTGTCAGACCATCCATCCATCCATTATCTATACACCGCTTAATCCTCTTTAGGGTCGCGGGGGGGGGGGCCCAGCTGACTTGGGGCGAAGGCAGGGGACACCCTGGACAGGTCACCAGTCTATCACAGGGCTACACATAGAGACAGACAACCAAGCACACTCTCATTCACACCTACGGACAATTTAGAATCATCAATTAACCTCAGCATGTTTTTGGACTGTGGGAGGAAGCCGGAGAACCTGGTGAAAACCCAGCAGGGAGAACATGCAAACTCCACACAGAAAGATCCCACACATCCTAACTGGGACGTGAACCGAGGATCTTCTAGCTGTAAGGCGACGGTGCTAACAACCGAGCCACCATGCATCCCCTAAATCAGACCATCATTTACTAAATTAACATCACGCTGTATTGAAGGAGACTTGAAACTCATTAGGAAAATGTTTGCTGAGGTAACAAATGAAGAGAGAAGAAGGATCATGTTCTTATAGACTTTTATACGATCCAACTTTGTGTAACCAGAGGAGTCGCCCCCTGCTGGCTGGTAGAAATAATGCAGATTTAAGGCACTTCAGTATTGGCTTCATTTTTTAGACCTAGAGGTTATATCCATCTTTTAGTATCTGTTCAACATAAACATCATAACAGTATGTGAATGACAATTAAACACAAAAAGCATGTTAAAAAAGTATTATCTGGTGCTGCTGTATTTTTAAATAAATACCTGCATGATTTGTATTACTCAGATATCCTCGTAGTTTCAATCGTAGCATCTGGACTTGCTTGAGTTTCTTGAAGACGTTCCACCTCTCATCCAAGAGGCTTCATCAGTTCTAAACTGACTGGTTAGGAGTTCCAGATTTTTATACTCTTCAGGATCCATTAACACTATTGAAGCTCCAGTCTGCTGGGTGTGTGTTGCCCCTCCCCTCATTATGCGAGTCGTTAGGTCCTTCCCTCTCACAATGGGGTTTGTTAGGGCCCTTTGTTTGGTTGGACCCTAACAAACCCCATTGTGAGAGGGAAGGACCTAACGACTCACATAATTATGAGAGGTGAAACGTCTTTGAGAAACTCAAGCAAGTCCAGATGCTACGATTGAAACTACGAGGACAACCATGACCTGGATGACTGAGAACCTTCACAGACATCTCACTCAAATAGCTTTATATTAGCATCAGATAAACCCATGAGTATGTCTTTGCACTTAAAGGGTAGCTGCAGTTTTTTTCCATCTTCTCTTACTTTCACTATGCTTCAAGAATGAATTTCTGAACAGTTAGTATAAACAGGAGGAATCAGTACAGTAACAAAAACCAGTTCCATCGTCGTTTTAAGACAGAAAGAAGTGGACCTGTCCTTTAAAGTACTCCACTGTTTCGGAAAAACAACAATTGTGGTCCAGCTTTAACTTTATAGGAACTCAAGTAGACTTTTCTCCTTAAACAATATTCTACCTATGAATCATCAGCTGTTTTGTAAGCTGTCATGAACAGGGCTGACTCATGCGTGGACAGGAAGCCAGTAATGGTACTGCTAGGGACAGTTTGGGCAAGTCCTTCCACGGTAAGTACTCAAGTGAAATTCTTGTGAATTCTCAAAGGGACTGATTAAAGGGAATTCCTTTAAATGCTTTCAGCACATTACTAGCGTGATAGTGGGAGTTCAGTGCAGACTGGAAATGGTCTGGAATTTTATTCTGAAAGCAGTCCGTCTACAAATGTGACACAGATGTAGGCTGCAGACAAGCAGAAAGGTTCTCTATCCTGACGTATAGAATTGTCCAGATACTTCATACTCTAGCTGTAAGTAAATCATTTCCTTGAATGTCTCCCTTAGTGTTAAAATAAAATCCTATTTTTTATTCTCTTAGTTCTGTTTTTCTTATTTGTACATGTTCTTTCTTACTGTTCATCTGCATAATCTCTATAGTAAACATGTAGAGATTAATCTATACGAATCGGTATCTAGAGTGCATCGATTCATTCAGTGTGCATCGATACAAACTTAGGGGCTCACTTGAAGAGGTTATTATTGTTTGTATTATTCACATTAGAAATCTTAATGCTTTCTGCTCCTCACTACAGTATTGGCCTACCTGCTCAAGAGTTCATATTAGTATCTGTCTGGCAGACAGGAATATGGACATTGCACTAGAATATGTCAGGAATATGGACATTGCATTATTGAAAGTGTCACTTTAAGTCACTCATTGAGAGTGATGTGGTCTTACTGTTTACTGTACTGTTTAAGTTCTGACAGTGTGATAAAACAGGTTCCAAATGTGAGGGAACCGATTCCTGTTCCTTAACATTGAATATGGTTCCAAATCCCAACCCTACTTGTGAAAAGGCCTGTTTTTTTATTGTTCTTTTTAGAGGCCAAAAAGAAGTTGCATAAAGTGATGCATAGTACTGGTAGAGATTATAAGCTAAATGTGCACTTTTTGTTAAATTTGCTGCTTATAAGGAATAAAACAAATCCCCTGCCTCTAGTACCATACTGAACTGCAGCTTCTTATTTTCTATTTAAATTTTTGGTATAATTTCTTTGCATCATGTTGAATCGCATCGTATCGCACCAAATCACATCATATCGCATTGTGTAGAATTGAATCGCCATCAAATCAATATCAAATCGCATCGAATCGGGAACAGGGCTTCAATGTATCGCCAATGTATCGTATCGCTGGTAGTGTATCGAGGTGCGTATTGAATCGTTGTCAGTGATGGAGATTCACATGCTTACTCTATAGGCACCCAGTCAGACCAGCATTTCCAATGAGAAGTTCTGATCATTCAGGTAGAAATCACTGAATTTCCGCCTGAAAAAAGCATCCCACAAATTCAGTTAGTAACACCTCCACAAAAGAACAACCTTGTGCTGTTTCCGTGTCCTCATCAGCAGGCCAAAGAGAAATTTGAACAACTCCAAGGTTGTGTTACACATACGACCTCGGCCAGCACACGGAGGTTGGAAAGGATTTTTTTTTTTGTTATAAAATGTCAGAAATATGTGCAAAATGCCTGTTTTAAGTTCCTACCACCTAAAATTATGTCTCCAGATGTCATGTTTTGTCAAAACTGTTCAAAGCCCTGTATTCTGTTTGCTCTCATGTGCCACACAGAGGAGCATCAATCCTCACAATTGCTTGACATTTTTGCTTTATACAGAAGTGAACTGTTATTTGATTAAAGTTAACAGCTGATTATTTTTGTCATAGGGCAATTTGATTACTCGGTTCATAATTACAGATCTGGCTAGCACAGTGGAAATGAAAAGAAGGCCAGCTTAGTCTGTGGAAATACTGGATTTAAAAATCATGTACAGGATAGTGAGTGACTAAATGATGGTGTAACATCAGCCCTGTGAGACGTGGAGTTCTTAGTAGACTAAGGCCTGGGTTTTGACTCTTAGGCTATACACCTATCAGGCATAACATTATGACCACCTGCCTAATATTGTGCTGGTCCCCCTTATGTGGTCTAAAATGCTCTGAACCATTGGGCATGGACCAGAGGACCTCTCAGGGTGTCCTATGGGGTCTGGCACCAGGACAAGGGCAGTGGATCCTTTGGGTGCTCTGGGTTGTGCAGTGGGGCCTCTGTCAATCCAACTTGTTCCACTGCATCCTGTTGATGCTGGATCAGAATGGGGTCTAGGAAGTTTGGAGGTCAGATCAACATCTTGGGCCATTGTCATGTTCCTCAAGATGTTCCTGATTGGTTGATGTTGTTGCCATGTGGTGGGGTGCATTTTCATGTGGGGGTAGGCCAGTGACATTTGGGATTTCCATTTGCATGAGGGAGTGTGCTTGTTCTGGGACAATGTTTATCTGGGTGTCTAAGTCTCATCAACATGGATGTTAAAATCCAAGGTTTTCCATCAGAACACCACATAGTACCAATATGATCAATGGTATTCACTTCACCTGTCACTGGTCATAATGTTGTGCCTGATCAGTGTATATTGTTCTATCTAAGTCATGGTATGCATGAGATCACAAAAACAAAATGTGCGTTTATCCTTTTACTGCAATTTGTATTTTTTGTCTGGTCACATCTCATTGGTATGAGATATTAAACTGGTTGAACATGAGCTAAATGATGCAAACATTTGTTATTGAAAAAATATGTAAATGTAAATACCAGCACAGCTACCAACAAAAAGAAATAAGTTGTATATTTGTATGTAAACTAATTGCATGAAAGCATTTAACTCTGGAACAACTTTAACTGTGTACAAACCGATTTAGTCTGGTTTGCAATGGTACACTTTTGTTATTACCATTTTACAGTTTACACTTGTAACCATATGAGTTTAACTGCTTGCTGGACTTTTTCAATATCGTTTATTGATAGTGCATAAGATGACACCCCCTGCACCATAGAGAACTTTGTATAAGAGATTATTTCATTTATTTGTGTTAAATGTAGGTATTTTTGCTTGTCGTTCTGAAAGTTAATTTAGTAAAGTCCAACCCCAAAGATCATCTCTACTGCCATCACTATGACCAAGTTGCCTGCCGTCAGCCAACAAAACTCGAGGCTCACAGTCTAATAGCTGAAGATCCATCTGTTGGTATAATTCCTGTCACCCTGGCCATATTTTGCCCTGGAACATCATTGGTAAGGGGTTCCAACTTTAATACCAGTAACATGCCCCATTGTGTCCACTAGATGGTCCTGTTGATTAAGATATGACTTCAACAGCAAAGGTGTTTTCACTTTAAGCAAATCTGTTTATGATTTACTGGATAAAGGACATTTACCACATCCTTAGCTAGAATCTGTAAGGTTAATATAGAATGTTGTGTAATTGTTGCATGTGTCCGTTTTTACACCAGTTACATTAAATGAAGAAATAAATATGTTGCATAGAAATGTCCTCTTAGCATGTAATCTGGGTATATTATGATTATTATTAGTCTAAAGGGGTAATGGATGTCTCAGTGTGTCCTGTACCTCTGTTTTGATGACTAGGGGCCTCTTCCCAAAGCTGTCCAGGAAGTGCAGAGGTGACAGCATCGTCCCAAACTCCTGGAGGTCGCCGAATTTGAGCTTGTCAGTCAGCGTGGTGGCCGAGATCCCAGCCAGCGGGCCCAGGCTGGGCAGGGAGCCCGCAGTCACAGAGGGATCTGGGATTTGTCCTGGCATCGCGTCAGACTCGGTCGTGACCACAGCTACAGTAGGAGGCAGAGGGAGAAAATGGGAGACATACTCAGACGGAAACTAAACCAGATCAATGAAAAACACATAAAACTCTGTCTGCGCTGCCCGTTATAGCACATACTGGGGCGCGCTTTATGGCACGAGGGGAGAAAAACAGCCATTTCACATTAACAAATTAGACACAAATACATATGCAAGTGCTTTATTTGACCTACAGTGCAGTCTGCTTCGGGGAGGCATTTGCCCAAGGTGCACTGTTCCCTTCTAGCAGACAGCTGGGTGATGATTTGCTGCTCTGTTCCAGGAGCAGGATGCTGAGGCTGCTGCTCATTAGGTTATTTTGTTATTTTGACACTTTTTTTCTGGAAGGAATATGCTACCATTTACTGAACCTTGGCAGGAGCTTACCTTATTTAATCCCAAGAGGCCAAGAAGAAAGATTAAACAAGAGTGCACAAAGCAGATTCAAATTCCATTTTATTCCAACGAGAGCTAAAAAGGCAATTGCCAAGAAAAACCTGTTAACTGTGGCTTTCTCCATATGAGGCTTAATTTGAGGGGGAGGCGGAATATGGATGCCAAAATTGAGCCAGGTTTTGTTTGGCCAAAATAAAAATTAAAGATGACACCGTTCAGGTAATGTGTGTTGTGTGAACAGATTGTCACCGTTTTGTCCTGGCAAATTTGTGGACATTTTCATTGATAGAGACGAGGAGAGGTGTGTGAGCAAAGCCGGGCCAAAGACACAGGAAATTACTACAACAGCTCAGCGGATTTCCAAGCCACATGACACAGCTCAAAACTATGATCTAAGGTCAGTTACTCAGAAATCTCTAACCCACACTACTGGAATAAACAGGCAGAATCGGATGTAAATATTACTACAGAAAACATCCTTCTGGCTTGTTGTCATCTGTGAAGACTGATCGAACGTTAAGGAAAGAGTTTATATGTGTCAGTTAAACTTTGAGCAGAAACAACAACATTAAAATCTCATGGGAATAACTTTCAGTTTGCACTTCCCTAAACTTCAGGTCAAAAAGACACACCAGGCCATGATGGAGGCACGTGATAAACAACACTTGTCTTGAAACTGGTGCAGCGGTAACATGGAAACGGCAGGTTTTAGATTTAGATTTCACAAAAGTTTTAACCACAGCGAATACCAAACCCACCCTAAAATCATGGTTCTGAATATGTGTACATATGATTAAAACAGCTCCTCTTATTAGGGCAGCATTATTATAGGCGGCTCCTGAAAGTCCCAGGAAACCAGTTCACTTATCCTGATTAGGCTGTGTTATAATGATTTGTGTTGACCTCCATACATTAGAATGTCCCAGTTTACTTTACAAATATGCATTTAGAGCTGCTTGTGAGTGTCCCAGTGGCCGGTGTCGTGCCAAAAAACTGATGCTGCGCTTTATTTTAAAGCTGTATTTCCCCACTTAATATACATTTACAGCAGCTTTTACTTGAATGAAAGTCACACTGTGCAAATAAACCAAACTCTAGGTCTGTGGTGACAGTAAAGGTATGTCTTTGTGGAATTTTGCAACTGAATAATTTTAAATGCTGGCAGTTAATAGCGTAATCAAGCATTGTATTTTATATTATTGTAGACAATATTATAGTATTGTTTCAATGTCTAGGGTTAGGGCATGTGTATGGTATGTCTCATCTTAGTTTAGACTGCAATTAACATGACTTACAGATATCCTATGGGTTATAGTCTTTGGATTATAGCCTTATGATTGAAATCAAGTCATTTTGATGCATTAATCACATCTCAGTCCCAATGTGCAGGCTGCAGTCACTTTTTGGCAAGTGGAAAACTGCATTGCATAAGTTCCACTGGTCCTTTAAAGCTGCTTCAACTGGTAAAAACAGCTGCACTGGTGATAATCTATGGCACAGAGCAGGTAGAATAACACAGAGGCACTTTGGTTTAATCAGTTTTTGGCACAAAGTCACTTCTTGGCACATCGGAGCAGCACAGCAGCTGAATTGGTCAACTTGAAAGCGGAAGTTTTTTTTTTTCAGTGCGGCACTAATCTTACGTAACTTTGTCCTTCCATCAGAAACCTGCAGTGATAAAAAAAAAATGTTACAGCTTTTTCAGCCAGATCGGCTTTAGATAAACCCGCGTTTGGAGAATCATTACGCAGCGCTTATTTCACTGTTACACCGGACAAACTAGGAACATTTTGTCCTGAATTGTGCACGCCGGGGATTCATGTTAACAGCAGCATGCAGACAAAAGAAACCGACCCTTCTGCAGCATGCTCGGGAACATGACATGTTTACTTTGCTGCACCGAAATCCAAAGTGAATAACCGAAAACATCCGATCCACCCGCCGCCTCCACAAACTCTGACCGATGCGTGGCGCGCCAATAAACTCTCCACAGAAACGATTCAGCAGCTCTCGACTTGTGAAGTTTTTTTTTTTTTTTTTTTGTAGCTCACCGACCTGACTTTGATCCCAGGTGCAACAAATGTCCTTTCTTCTGCTCAGCCGAGGGTCGAGAGTAGATTTTAAAAAGTGGAAATCGTTGCATCAGCCCGACTTTTAAACGTGATCCCAATCTGGGAGGATTTGGGAATGCGGAAATTAGGCTATGCCAGCCAAACGTAAGCAGGGATGTAAAAAAGTCCATAGTGGGGGCAGAAGTGGGGAAGTAAGTCGCGCCGCTCCTCCCATAAAGAAACACTGAGAGGCTGCTGCAGCGACAGAAACATGGCTCAGAGAGGAGGCCTGAGCTGGAAGTACTGAGAGAGAACACTAATCAGACAGTTTAACAAGGTTAGTTCAAAGATATCACAAGGAAAACAAACTTTCACTCTGCCTTCCATATTCTACTCTAAAAATGCTTCTTTGCATTGAAGAACCTGTTTATTAGGTGATGGTTCTTCATTTTCTTGGGAGTTATTTGGTTTGGTGGCAGGTAGGAGTATCACATTAGAGCTGGAACTAATGATTATTTTGTTAATTGATTAATTATTTAGTCAATAAAACATCAGAAAACAGTGAGAAATGCCATCACAGTTCCTCAAATCTGGTAATAATAATAAATAATAATAATAATCAAACCTTTATTGATCCCCTTGGGGAAATTCCTTCTCTGTATTTGACCCATCGTATTCAAAGTTATCCTTAACTATACAGGAGCAGTGGGCTGCCGCGGTGCAGCGCCCAGGGAGCAGTCAGGGGTTAAGGGCCTTGCTCAAGGGCCAACAGTGGTGATGACTGGGACAAGCGGTCGCTTCCACTTTCCCACCTCAACCTCTTGCCAGTCCAGGGACTCAAACCGATGACCCACCGGTTACAAGTTCGCTTCACAAACCACTAGGAGACCACTAACCCTGGTTCTGGCTGACCAATAGCCCAGAACCCAAAATATCAAATGTGTTATCATGGAAAATCCAGAAATGCTGCAAATTCTTACTTTTGATTTGATTGATTATCCAGTCCTATTATCAAAATAGAAGCAGGTGGATTCATAAAGAAACCATCTTGAAAGTAGTTCCTTGAAGAAACTATTTTTGCCCAGGTTGTTTGTAGTGCCATTAACGGAGCCATTTTTAAAAGGTTGTTTGAGGCAAAGAACCACTTGAAGAGCTGCTTCTTAAAAAAAAAAAAAAAGGTTCTTTGTGGAATAAAAAATGTGGTTCTTCCATGGCATCACTACAATGAACTATTTTTGGTTCCAGTTAGCTCCTTTATTTTTCTAAGTGTTGAGTAAGTCCTCTCCTGACCACTCAGTTTTGCTTCAGGTCTTTTCTTGGATGATAGTGACCTTGGTAATTAAAACCATTAAAATCATTTTCCGGTCTGAGGAAATCAAAAGAGGTGCTTTTAAGATTAATGAAATATCTATAAATAAGTCTGTGTGATTTTTTTAAAATAAGTACATGCATATGCTTTTTTTTTACTCTTAACACAAAAGTCATATGGAGGATTATCCATTAGTTTAAACAAAAATTAAATATTGTTTTTGTAATGTGTGAAACTGTAGGAGTAGGACTTTTTAGAGCTAAGCCTCCCTGGTGATGTGACTTTATTTTTTATTTCAGTAATTGAAATATCTGCAGCTATGAAGTTTTAGGTTACAATCTCTTCAACAGGAATTTGTCTGTTTGACCCTTCAAACCTAAAATAAATCTAAAATCATAAATCATTTCTGTATGTGTTTTCTTATATTAATGTTGCAGGTCATGTAAGAGGACCATCAAAATATGAAAATATTTTAATCTTATACATTAATGACAAGTTTATATTGATCAGATTGACTCGTGGAGTAAGATTAGCACTGGGGCTGTGAGAGAAGATGTGCCTCTTCTCAAGATTTGACATTTAGTTTTAGAATAACAAAGTTGTAATCTGTTGTGATTTAATTAACCTCTGTATTTGCTCACTTAAGAAATAGACATTGTTCCTGAGGGGGGCGTCTTACCCCGGTTTAACCTACACATACTTCATTGATTTCTTAAAGACACAAAACACCACTGTGAACGTAGATTTATTGTAATTATTCAGCAGCATAGATAAGCAATCGATGCCCATTTTACTGATTTTTAAATTTAACAAATAAGTCAAAATCTGAAAGGTAAAAAAATAAATCATAAGTTACATCTTGATAAGATATATAGTATATAGCACTGGATGTTTTCATGGAAAACTTTCAACATTTTAACAATGAGGTCAAACCACAGCTGATGACATTGAGGTATGTAGTTACTTAACATAGATGAATATGTAAATACAACATTTACAGCAATCAATACACTATTGACACCAAAAAACACAAAACCATACTGTCACGGTAAATTCCACATTACACCTTAGATCTAGGAACAGATCAGATATATATGAGCTTTGAAAATTATTTGGAATTTCTCAGCATGCGTTTTTAAAATCAAAACTTACTTCGGTCCCTCCGGTTAAATTAAAAGCCATGCTTTTAGCTACATCACTCTGTTGGCTATGTATCTGGAGAAAGTTTATACGTTTGCTTTAGTCACACACAAGACATTTCATGAATGTATTCCTTGAAGTGTTACAGCATACTGTGGCATATGTTGTTCATCATTTCAGAGTCAGGAACCTGCACACAGAGACATCAGAGAGATCACACAGATCACTTCCCTCTGTTGATTATAAGGCTAAGATAGTCGGAGAGTTGAGGATGTCGACGGATTCGGTCTTGCCTCCTCCACCTTTATGGCTGTCTAGTCCCTCTGTGAGCGAGTCCAGCTCAGGACATGCGAACGTGAACACGGACAGGTAGCTGCTGCAGGTGGGGGTGGAGGTCACCACAGGAGTGCTGAGGGGCTCCAGGTCGCTGGAGACAGACTTGTACAGGGTCTCCCAGTCCGAGACCCCCAGAGAGCTGCTCAGATCGATGTCTGGCACCGAGCGAGCCGTCTCCATGGGGGTTTTCTCCTCCAAGCTGGGCAGCATATTGTCCAGCAGCCCCTCCTTAATGTCCAGAGAGGGCTCGAGATCGCAGATGTTGATTTCAGCACTGGCACACAGCAAGATATTGGAGTTCCCAGAGATGGCTGTGGACGGATCACTGGGGATGTCCATGTCCTGGAGTGAAGGAGCCTCCTGGATGCCATCCTCTGGAAGTCTGTCCTCGTCCGGACTGGGCGGCAGCTCCGGGGACCCCGTGGGCTCCTGGAAAATTGACTCGAGCTCCTCTGACATCTGGCACACCGGTTTATGCGTAGCAAGGATAAATTCAAGCCGTTCTTTCTCTTTCAGGAGGTTGGCTATTTCCGTCTCCAGCGCCGCCTTTTCCTCCTCCAGCTTGTCTGTCTCCTTCAGATAGATCGACATCCAGAGTCATCCACAAGGGAAAACACACAAAAGGAGGTGCAAATGACAGCTGAGTGAATGGGATCACTGTTTACTTACAGCTTGCAGTGTATCTGTCAGTTCCCTCCGTCTGTTGCGACACTTGGCTGCGGCCATTTTATTCCTCTCCCTTCTTATCCTTTTTTTCTCCTCCTCCTCAGGAGACAGCTGGGATGCAAAGGAAATAATTCAGTTATTACCTTGAAGGATCCAGCCATTTCATCCCCTAATCCACTACATCCGCTCCCAGTTCGCCCTCTGAAGAATGGCAAAAGCATGTTTCGCTGCAATGCGTCTAAAAATAGACCATTGTTGCAGACTTGCTGTGACCTGAATATAAATTGACTGCCTAAGGAAGGCACACAGCCCGCACACGGCACCAGAGGAGCATGCACAATAGCACTGTTGCACACAAGGAATTCAGATTGGCATATGTAAATCCACACTATCCTGACCAATAGCAGGTAGACTCCATGTGAGCGAACCTACCTGCTCTGCTTTCCCCTTTCTGACAGCATTTTTTCCCTTATTCCCGCCTGCTTTGGGTGTTGCCTGGTGAGAGCTTTGCGGTTCATTGGCTTGCTTGCTACCCAGAGACTGGGAGACAGATGTAATAATTGTAGGCTGGACCATCCACTGGAAATCTGGGGTAGAGGAGATTGCTGTAACTGTTGGAACAAATGGAGTGTCTTGTGCGCTCATGTCATGGCAGACCTCCTGCAAAAAGAAAGGAAAATAATCCACAATGAGGGACTACAATAGAAGATCCCAGAGGTTTAAAGTGAATCTCATTGTGATGGCAATAATCAGTAAAAAAAAAAAAAAAAAATCCTACAAATCACATGTTTTGCAGCTTAAACCAGAGGCTAGCCTGCATTTGGTTGATCTTTTTCTTGAAATATACCCCCACCAGAAATAGCCCTTCTCCAGATCAATATTTGACTTTATCATTGTTTCTGACGTCAACACTGACGCAGGGATGCTGTGGAGTCTCCTGAATGGATTTATTTTTCTCAATGAACCGCTGCATCGACACGCTCACATTTGGTCCCAGGACGTCGGAATCATAACAATCCAACCCACCGTGCTGCTTTTTGTCACATTTTGCTACCTTCGCAGCTGATTCCTTTCTCTCCGGCTGCACATCAAATGCATCCCCGGATGATAATAATAAAAACAAAAAAATGACGTTTAAAACGAGGCAGTTAATTAAAATCTTAGCAATCAGCCCCCCCTCCCCCCACCGCCGAGATGAAAAGGCACCCAGTCTGTGGATGTTTCAAAAAATAGAATAAAGAATGATGGGGGGGGATGTTGAATGTGCTCATCTGCTCGGGTGCCCCCCTGGGCTGCGTGTTGAATAAATGATCAACAAAGCCATTCATACCTTTGCATTGCTCTCTGAGGAGGAGGCAGGAGAGCTCGCCTCCTCTGGCGTCTTCTGGCTCAGTGTCCCGACAGGAGACTCTGTCCGGCAGGTGGGAGAGACTGGATCCATGTCAGGCGTCTGGTTGTTATGATACATCACCAATAGGAAGCAGGGGGGCAAAAAAAAAAACCACACACACACACAAGTCCTGATCAATGACAAATATGACTCTGGCCTTCCGCTGGGCAGAGCGGCTCGGGTCTGTTCTCCAGGTATATACCTGGTAACTGGACGACTAGAATGCAAGCCCCTCCTTTTATGCTCTGCTAGAATTTTATGAATGAACCAAGACTGTACCATCGGCGGAGGGGAGGGAGGGGGGGTCAGACTGGCAGCCACACAGGCCTACATTTTTGGTGTAAAAGATTATTATTGTGACATTTTTGCACAGGAATATGAGAGATATTTTAACTGATATTTTTTGCGTAAATGTGGTTGCGAGCTGCTCTCTGCACAAACAAGCCCCATTCACAAATACCGGCTGCTTATTAATGCAATATGGGATGAGAAACGTGAGTCTATTTATAAATACAGAAATGTAACCATTTCATGGGCGATGAAAACTTAATGTTCGGGTGCATTCAAGGGTAAAATCCATGTGCGATCAAGAGCAGGTAAAGCTCACTGGTTTTGTTTTGTTTTTGTTTTGTCACCAAGGTCAACTGAGCACGTTTTGCACGATCATTTAAACCATAAACTCCATGTTTATCCCCTTAATTCCTCCTCTCTCCTGATCACATCCCATCTCTCTGAAACACGTTTCTGAACAGTGTGACAGACATTCCTCGATCAGCTCTGCACAGCCATCCCACCCCCCCAAGATAAGGATCGGAGACTGTTAGCAGACATAATGAAATGATGCTGAATTGTTTACTTGGGAGATGGAGGTGAGGAGGAGAGGCTGCACATGTGGGGGCGGACGAGTCACGTGGCATGACCCGGAACTGTGGGGGAGAAGGAGGGGGGGTTCATCATTCACAACATCGCTGCAGCAGCATCCAGACACACCGCGGTTTCTGCTGATTTATATCTGTAACACTTTATAACTGTGCAAATCATACACTTCAGTAAGGCTTCACTGATGCATGACTCATGTCATGATGATGTAGTGAGGAGGCTGAAGTTGGAGTCAGCAGTTAAGGGGAAAGTTAAGGGAAACTTAACTTACAGGACACAAAAGATGTGAGTACACCCCATGTGAAATGTCACTTAAATGATCCAAAAATTATGGATTAGATAAATTACTTTTGAGTAGAGTATTTACTCTTGTGTAAAATTAAAAACGACACTATAAAGCATTAAGCAGGATTTTAGTGGAAGTAACTCATCTTTTCTTGTTAACTAAGTGTAAGTACAGAGGTTTTGTCAGTTCATCTTATTACAGTGGCACCTCTCAAGCGGTGGGACATATCAGGAAGCAAGTGAACACTCAGTTCTTGAAGTTGATGGACACATGGGCAACATTAGGCTTCTGACAGGGTCAAACTGTGGTATCTTGATGACAGGGTCAGAGCATCTCCAAAACGGTAGGTCTTGTGGGGTGTCCCTGGTATGCAGAGGATAATACATACCAAAAGTGGTCTGAGGAAGGACAACTTATGAACCGCAGACAGGGTCCTGGGTGCTTAAGACTCATTGATGCAGATGGGGAGTAAAGGTTGGCCCACGTGATCCCACAGAAGAGTAACTGTAGCACAAATTGCTGATAGGAAGGTGTCAGAACATAATGTTGCATATGGGTCTCCCTCTGCCAGGGTTAATCCTACAGCTGATCAACCTGAGAGACTTTCCTCTGAGCAGCACAAACATCAGCTTAATGAGGGAGTCCATACTGAGCCTGTATCATAACCTCATCACAGGCTCTAAAGACCTCCCTTTAATCCCATACAAAGGAACTTTCTGCTCTCACCATTCATCCATGTGGATCTGGAGCAGAAGGAGAGAATATGTATGTCTTCCATTTCTGGGTTTTCCCCATATTTTAATGATGTAAAACCATGTTTGATATTTTAGGTAAACCCCTAATGGTTTCTGAAACCCACTTTCACGTTTGTGAACCAATTATTTATTATTTGTGGAAACACAAATCAGAAATTGCGTTTAGTCTTTAGCCTCTCTGGCAGAATCTAGTCCAGATTTGACTGATCTTTATACACAGTGCTTTTTGATCTGTTACATAAAAATTTATTTATGTTAATGTTTGCATTTAATAGCCCGTTTGATTAAAAAATATATATATAATCTGATTTCTAAAAGAGCAGGTACAGTTCTGCTGTCAAAAAGGTTAAGCAACGTTTTATGTTGATAAATTGGTTGCACATCAATCTATAAAGACATGTGAAATAACATTCCTTAATTAGGGTTGAGGAATCACAAAGTCACTGTAACTTGATCATTTGTTAATTATGAAAAACAAGTCATGATATAGGCTGTGTTAATTCATGCATGAAATCATAATGAGTCATGCATTAGTTAAATATATAATTTGTACACTTAATATAAAGTGTGAACCATTCTATTTGTTGGCCAACTCTACAACAACTGATTAAGTGGAGAAACTGACCTCCCTTGAGGCGAAGCAAAGACGTCTTAAGCACGGCTGTATTAATGACAGCTCAGTTCCACTGAACTCCCTCTCCGGTTGTTGATTAAGCCCCTAAAAACTCATCTGTGTATCAAAGGTACATATTTAGAAGATTTTTCCATGCAAATGATGCCTTTAATGCTTAGATATACTCTTTGCATTCTCTATAATGTGCAGATCTATGACGTTCCCGCCTCCCTTCCACTCACCCCACCCGACCTATGGCAGCTTGAGCACACCAGCTCACTTATGACTCTACTCAAACACTGTAAAACTAGTCTTTTTATACACAATGGTAAACTATTATATTGGTGTAATTTAGCCATACATGTTCAAGCTGGAAACCAACTCTGAAGTAGAATAGTGATTCAGAAAGCTCCACCCTGCAAGCTGACAACATTGCTTCATTATGTTTGTTTGGAAGTCTGAATTTGTGTTTTTGAGACGATCATGAGTGAACTGCAGCTTTAATGTGGAAATGCTCAGCCATGGTGATTACTGCTAATTTTGCACATATGTCTTCTAGCATATAAAAACCATATGGACATGGTAAAAAGAGAAAAAAATGATTTACACCGGAGGTTTAGCAGCAGGATATAGAAGGAACTACTACTGGTGTACACATAAATCACCACTAGGACAGAAAACTGCATTTGCATTCATTTCTATTTCATATCAGGTGTTTTGCCTTTGACCAAAGTCAAAATGATCACCTGCTGTTTGAGTGTGATCAAAGAAAAGTGCAATTCATTTCTTGATGTCTCTAAAAACATCAAGTTGACTAAAGTGTTAAAAAAAAAAACATGGTGACATTGTGTTGGCAGTTTTAACTGCCATTTCTAGAAAAACACAACTGCTGCTCTTCAGCATCACCTCAATGTGCTGTTTGACAGCAATAGCTAAATGTAGAAATGTTTTTCAGAGCACAAATCATCAATTGGATCATCAGGTTTCGGAATATTCACGTGGTCATTTACTGTTTTTCTGATGATGCATCACATTTGTTTAATTTTTTTTAGCATTTCCTCTTTTTGGGTACTTACAAAACAACTGTTATTTATATCTGACAATGTGTTATTGATATAAATACTTTTGAGTATAAAACAAAAGGTCTGAGCTACAGGACTTTGGGGAAAACTTGAATATTCGAGGCATTGTTATGAGTTATACTTAATTTTATTGGAAATAAATTACACATTTAAAATAAAAGACACATACACTTATCCATTTCCATAGAGTTCCCATGCTTTGTACATTCTTCTCAGCTTTTGGATGTTTGGTTTCTTGAATTCCTGCAGGGACAAGAATGTCGTCAGATTGCTGTACTGTACATTGCCTTGAATACTACATTTAGTAAAAGTTTAGATGTTCTACTACATTCTGGTACCTTCTGGTCTTTGTCCAAATGAAGGATGTCTACAAGGGGAGCAATAGATGGACGGCCATGAGCACACTGGAAGGGCAGCTGGCAGGAAGACAAGGACGCTACCAAGCTGCAGCATTCATCTTTACTTAGAGTGTCATTGAACTTGATGGCACCTGTTTCATACACACATGTATAAAAAATATCAGGTATAAAAATCACTGGCTCATTATCACAGAAAAAATAAATTCAAGGACAGAGAGAAATAATTTATCTTTACCGTGGCATGCTAGCGAGGCGAGCACTTTGAGGACAGTGAGAGGCAAAGTTCCTTTCACTCTACCTGTTGAGCGTAGTAACTGAAAAAAGAAAATAAGAGAAATTATATATGTTACACTTTTTCAAACAGTAAGATGCTCTCTGCACCACACAAGTTTAGGAGCTACCAAGACAGGACCTAGCTTACCTCAATCTGCTCTCGAAGATACTCCTGATGTGAGACAAAGCAAGTGGGAAACAAGAGGAGACAGAAGAGTAAAAACCTTACTTAGCTTTATATATAGTAAACTGTCTTAATATCGAGGCTTTACAAGTCTTACCTCAACAATAGGCTTGATAACAGATGGTCTTCCTCGCCGGAGCTCATTACTCTCTTTTTCTGTGAAGCACAGTGGAACCTTCCCTACAAACACTTGTGGATCTGCTGCCTGTGAGAAAGTTACTTCCAGGCCCAAGCTCCTCAAATGTGGCTGGCAAGACCTGTAGGAATATGATGGCACAATCTATTAGCACCGTAATAATATCTGTAATATGAAATTTATAAATGAAAACAAAAAGAAACAAAAAAAATACACACAAAAAACTGTGGCGGACAAGCTGTATGTAATAATCTAAAAATGCTGTGTGGTGCAGTTTGATGAACATCTAAGTATGTCCTCATGTCACAACAAGGAGGCAAGAAAACACTCAGCAATGGTGAAGGGCTGTTTCATTCTTCCAGAGTTTAACTGCTAGCTAGAGGATAGTTTAGTCTGCTTTATATGATTTAAGCTGAAGGGTGACATTATGTTTCTGAGGTGACTGACTGTCTGCGTCTCCATCTGTGAAGTCTCATATCATCGAGGAAGGTAGATCAGAAATCACAAAGGAAAAAGTTCTCTTACAGCTCCAGGGTATAACCTTATTCAAAAAATGAAAGAAGTAGATTGTGGCAGCTATAGAACTATCACCCTCCTGTCCAAAGCAGGCAACCTGCTTAAACTTGTTCTTATGAGCTGAGTCTTTTGACTGTCTGAAAACCCCTTGAACTGCAATTTAGCCTGTTAACCTTAAAATGCAACGCCGACAAGACCTTTTGACACTCCAAAGTACAACAAAAACATAGTCAACATTAGCAACCTTTGAATTTAGGTTTATAGATTTAATAGTGGCCTTGGAGGAAATCTGGCAAAGACTTAATATACTGTAGGTTACCATGAAATGAACACAGAAGGCTGCTTCACAGCATCCACACTTTGGTCATCTTTTTTATTTAATCTCTCTCCAGTCATGGATCAAATCCCTTAACACTCATCTCTGTTTATCAAAGTTATATATTTAGAGGTTTCTCATTCATATAATCCCTTCTTGCCTTAAAATGGTTTAGATGTAACTCTACGTCTTTGCTTACTCTAGAAAATGCAGATCTACGTAGTACCTGCTTCGGTTTTTTTGCCTATATTTTGACAGGAGCAGTAGAGACACACAGGAAATGTGGGGAAAAAGAGCAAAGACATGCAGTAAAGGTCCAGTCGGTCAGGAATCTAACCAGGGACCCAGTGTTGATGGCATCAACGCCCACACTGGTTGGACCCTAACCATGCAGCCACTAGGTTGCCCAGCCCTTTTGACATCTTTACCACCAGCATCCTTAATCTCACGACCGCTTGTTGTCTCAGATGTTGTATAGAACAGACAATATGCTAAAAATAGTTTAAAGCTAACTGCAGGATAAGTAAATCTATCAAGCAATAGCAATGCCTTCACACCAAAGTAAATAAAACATGCATATTGGAAGCATCTTCACCAGAAGGCACAGGTCTTGCATTCTCAATTGCCAGATAGTATCTATTGTATTGGATCTTGGGTAACATACAGCTGGCACCTGAAGTCGTGGAGCAGCAATATCAGAGAGCCTTGCAAGTAAACTGGGGATCATCTGGAAGAACATACACATTATCCTTCATGTACAAGAGCAGGCCAAGTGAAATGCTACGAATCTATCTCTGTCTTTAGCTATTCTGTAAACAAATATATATTCTTAAACTTGGCAGTATCTGGCTTTAGGTATGTGGGCATTCTCCTCTGCTTGTTGCACTGCACAAAACAGACTCGTAACCTCACCTAAGCAGCCTTAGATCCTCTTCTGACACACTGATTTCCAGAGGTGGCAAAATAGTTGATGAACACAGACGCCTCTCCCCTTGGGCATCTGGATCGTCCTCATATGAATCTACAACAGCACAAATAGTTATTATGAAAGTATCACATTAGGATCCCAACAACATCTTTATTAATTTTACATTTCATTAACGATATTAATACTTGGCACTGTGTTGTTGTTTCTTTTACCCGCAATTAAATTTTCAAGTCGAACTCTCTCATGTGCAGCATGCTGATCCACCAGCACCAACAAGTTTCCTGGGATTTCAAAACAAAATCACAAATACGAAATACACAAACTATCAGGAAAACAACGGATGACAAAGGTTCAATGTTTCCCTCCGTACCTTCAGTTTCAGTGTGCGCTCCTGGCTCTTCATCTCTTGTATTGATGAGGCATGCGAGAAACTTTTTATCCACTTGGTGAATAACCTAAAAGGTAATTGTGTAACAGTTTTATAACATTATTTCATTCAAATTTGTCAAAATACTAAAATGGCGGTTAAAGGATAAACTTGCCTTCATCGAGTGAATCATGGCTTTAGAGAAGCGGTATGGAAACAGGATGTTGTGAATCTTTACAGCCAGTTTGTCAGCTTGTCCACTGGAAATATCCACACCAACCTGTCGACACAATAGAGCTCAGTATTAAATATATAAATACTGAAATGTATTCTATATTTTCTTGAAGACTTTAGACTTTATAACAAATAAAACAAGCAAAACATTTTAATAATAATAATAATTTAACCTTCATTAATCCCCTTGGGGAAATTCAATTTCTGCATTTTACCCATCCTACATAGCAGGAGCAGTGGGCTGCTGCAGTGCAGCACCCGGGGAGCAGTCAGGGGTTAAGGGG
This sequence comes from Chromis chromis, assembly GCA_900302755.1. NCBI lineage: Eukaryota > Metazoa > Chordata > Actinopteri > Pomacentridae > Chromis > Chromis chromis. The sequence goes on from OMNN01085219.1 coordinate 23,387, forward strand.
CCCAACAGTGGCCGCAGTGGGGTTCGATCCCCTGACCTTCTGATCAGTAGTCAGGGGCTTAACCTGTTGCGTCACCACTGCCCCCAAAGTAAAAAAAAAAAAAAAAAAAAAAAAAAAAAAAAAAAAAAAGTAAACTGTAATGCAAAAACATAGGTTTTGTTTACCATAGGAGGGCGGACAAACACTGGGTTATTCCATTTTGAGTACAATGAAGAAAGTGAGTTGGAGTCATCACCAACATCATCTGTAAAGACAGACAAGATAACAAGTGAGCACAAATGAGTTCAATCATTATTCTGCTATGTGTGAGTTAGAATCTTACAGTCTACCATCTGACATGTCTGTGAGGTACCTCTATAATCAAGCCCTGAGCTAATCACTCTTTCTGGCCTGGATTTAGGCAGGAAAGGCAACACTAGATCCACCTGAAATGGGTAACACCTGTATTCCATCCCTACAGTTCAAGGAACATGGACATGAGAGGAAACAGGAGCACTTTATCCACATGGCACCACTAAATTTCTCAAACAGTAGATCCATTTTCTGGGTTTAATCATCAATGACAGTGACCTCTAATGATGTGTAGTAACTCACCCATTTCAGAGATGACACTAACTGCCATATTGGTGACATCAGATGTACAGGGCACTTGTGTTTCTTCCACAGCTGGGTCCTCATATCTGCTGAGCCCGGTCACTCTGTTGATGTAAACCATCTTTCCAACAGATGTGTCGTAGTGATGAAGCCAGTCACTTGATGTTATATCCTCATCCTTTTCATCCGGTTCAGGATTTGTACTGCAACCTGAGTCTAGCTTGAGATTTGGTGTAGGATCGCAGGGATTCTCATTGTCGTTGCTCTCTTGGATACCATCATTACCACTACTGAGACGGACATTTTCCTCTGAGGTAGTCCTGGACATGTGTAGTGATACTTCTGAATCTGTTGTGGTGTGTTGCTTTAAATGGCAGAGTTTAGCTGCCAAAGATTTTTTACCTTTATTCTGAGCCGAGACTGGTTTTAGCTTAGAGACATCTGATGATGTGGGTGGGCTTTGGGAGCTGCTCTGTGTCTCCTCTCCCTCCTGTCCTGTCTCTGTAACATCACTCTCTTGCTGATCTTTCTGACAAGCCGATATATTTTTAGGATTCAGAACGAAGCTGTCTGTCTGAGGAAGTCTGTTGCTGTTCTGTGCATGTGCCTCAAGATAATTTGGTAATTTCAGTTCATCAGATTTCCCATATATTCTTCTAAACCTGTCAAGAGAGCCAGACTCCTTATACGTGGATAACTTCTGACAAGAAATCACTTTAGGAATTTTTGAAGGGATGATAGCAGCAAAGTCTCCGCATAGTTTCTGTGAAGATTCATCTCGGCCTGCATGCAGTGATATCTTGCGTTTTGATGCCAAGAGTCTTTCATGTTTCACAGTTAAATCTCGCCCCTGAAATACTGGCCTGTTGGATTGGGACAGGCCCTGAGTGTGCAGACTTTCATGAATGTATGGGTCAGACAGACTGATCTTTCTGTCACTTATTAGAGTCTGTCCTTGGCAGCCTGTGCTTTGACAGTCTGTTACTGTTTGCTCAGTGCAGTTTAAAGCAGGCTGAACGTGTTTAATAAGACTATGTAATGAATTTACATTGCTGGTTGAGGCAGCACTGTTTGATTGTATCTCCCTCTCTTTAGAAACCTCACCATCTAGCCCATTTGACATATGTAACATTTGAGAGCTTTCCCCAGCTTCATTGAATACTGGCTCCTCTTCTTCGTTATTGTTATCATGTGACGCAGGCTCCAGTGTAACCAGATCACACTGTGGCTCCTCTATACATTCTGTATTTACACATTTTTTACTGTATATCTTTTCTGATTCATCTGCAGCTATCGTTTTCTGCCCTAGTTCATCAGTCTCATCTGCTGTGCACTCCGTCAGGCCACTTTCTGCACATACACTGACATCTGTGCACTTACGATAAACCGGCTCAGATGCCAGTTTCATTCCAATGCTGCAATCCAGTGAAGTAATAGTAGTTTCTAAGCCACCTTTGTCGCTATTCTCTTCTTGTTCGGATCTATCAGTGCCAAAAACGTTAGGAGATACATAATCCAAGTCATCTTGAGAAAGGACAGCCACCAAGTTCTCCCTGCTCAGGAAAGCTTTCACCGCTTCTTCTACACAGAGCAAAATCCCATTCCAATCTTTAAACTCTATTAGAGTTTTGGCAGGCTCAAGACAAATGTCATACTCTGAGTAAGAGCATTTAATATTGATGATGTATACCCCATACAGCTCCTGGCTTCGCTTGTGTTTTGGACTCCTGATGACAGACCGCAAATCCTGACTGTCATTTTTCTGGTTTGAACTGCTTAATCTGCACAGGAGAAAGTTCAGCAGCTTGTGGATCCGTGTTTTCAACAGCAGCCTGTCATTTACATACAGGAACTGTAAGCTGTTATTGTAGTGACCCTCTCTGCCGAGGTAGCCCATCACTTCAAACTGTTTGTGTGTGTAGCTGATTTCTCCCAGTTTCTCTGCTCGCATCAGGCCGTGGATCTGAACAAACCTGTGATAGGTGTTTCTGGCTTTAGGAAGCTGCACCAGCATGGCTCCTGTGCAGTCATTTTTCAGGGTGAAGGACACTGAGGGGTGCATCAGAGAAAGAGCCTCCACCCTGTGTCTGATCCTCTCACCCTCCAGGACAGCATCCACCCTCTTCCTCCGGACTGGCATGTTGTGGAAGAAGTTACAAATGATGACAGTTGTTCCAGCAGAAGGTCGAGCAGTCTCCGCTTCGAAGACATCCAATCCTTTGCCACCCTTGAATAGTTTAACGTGTGTTTTCACTGATGATCTGGTCCGTGATGAGATTTCAACAAGAGTGGCTAAAGAAACCACACTTACCAAGGCTTCTCCTCTGAAACCGTACCATCTGAGGTTGTCCAGGTCATTCAGGGAACTGCATTTGCTTGTGTAGTATCTATTTCCCACACACTCCATATCTTCAGCGCTCATCCCAGTACCGTTGTCTATTACCTGAACTTTAAACGCGTCCATGTCCATCCTGACTCCCACACAGGTCGCTCCAGCATCGATGCTGTTCAGGATGAGCTCCTCTACACACTGTTGAAGGGAGGGGATGGCAACACCGGAGCGGAGTTTCCCCTGAAGCTCTACAGGCAAACACTTAATCATGATGAATTCAGTTCTCTTGGTAGGTTTACTCCAAAGTATTAAGTTAGCCAACTGCCTTTAAATTGGCCGCTGCTAACAAGCTAACGTACGCTGACTTGAAGATTGCTAATTTCGTGACTTCCAACTGAAACATTGTGTCCGCGACACATAAAAGCACAAACACTTAATTATGATAAATTCAGTTCTCTGTATATGTTTACTCCTTCACTTGTACTCACTAAAGTATTATGTTAGCTAACTGCCTTTAAATTAGCCGTTGCTAACTAGCTAACGTTCGCAAACTTGAAGTCGGTTAGTTTTGTGGCTTCCAACTGAAACTTTTGATCGCGACACATTAAAATAAAGTCCAATAGAGTAAACATTAGAAAACCATACCAAAGAATAACTCAGCTGTTGTGTACAGTCAACGTTGTACAAAAAGAGCTGCCCTTAGCTGCTTACTGCTAACAAATAAAGCTAACACTGCCATCTTCTGGTGCGACTGACCAAACTAATGCTGCGTTCAAGTCACTCGAAAACTAGTAAATTCATGATCCCAGACGTCACCGACAAGCATGTAGTGTCCACAAAAAGTGACGATGCCTAAGTTATGGGCTGGATTAGTAAATCACACAGGCTATCTGAAATATATACACATACAAAAAACAGAGTCAATCTGCAGTCTGTTAATATTTGGCGCCGTGAGCTGGGGCCCTCTAAGCTTTCAGATTGAAAATTCTGATTTCCGAGTTAACACAAACTCATCATTCCCACACTTTTTTCTAGACAGTTCGCAAATAGGCGCCATGTTTTATCGCCACCTGCTGTACGGAGTGCGCTATCTCATGTGTTTACAAACCCAGACACAGGTTTGCAGTCTTTCCTGCATATAAAAAGTCAATATATCCATTTTAATCAAAAATTTCTCCATTAATTTGCCCCATTGCATGACTTGTTATGCCTCAATCTCATAAGCAAGTCTAGTTAGGCCTGTGGTGTCAGGTCTTTTTTTTTTACAACATACATTTTGACTTGTCACAGTAGAAAAGTAAAGGTGTTATTAGCTAAATTGTACCTATGCATGCTAGAAAAAAATTGCAGTGACAGTGAGCCAGCATGCATAATTCAGAAACATGAAACCAAATCAGCTAAATGGAATTCAGCATCATTAATGTAATTACTTACACCTGTGCTGTGAAAAGGACACACAGAGGATAAGGCTCAGCAGCTGGCACACAAGGTATTTGATTATTGTTAGCTAAAATCAAAAGCCTGGCCAAATAAATGTGCCTCTGTCTAGATATTTCTTATTAATCAATGCCACTTGCAAAACTGTTCATCTGTGGCAGCTCTGGGTGATCCCTGCATGGATTTCAACTGTTTTTAAAAAAAATATACATTAAATAACAAAACTTGAGCATTTGATATTCTATTAAATTCAATGCAGGAATAAGTGTTTGTCGTTCCATCACAAGACATCTCTACAACAGAATGGATGTCAACTACAGACAGAATTGAAAGAAGAAAGTTGCAAATTTGCAATGACAATAAAGAAATTCTATTCTATTCTATAAAGCTGCACCTGATTAGAAGAACTCTATTAGGACTAACACCACAGTTTATTTCAGGACATTTGACGTGACAAGTATGTGAGAGTTTTCAATGAGTTTTTTTCCCAGATTTTTCAAATTAACAGTTATTATGGATTGAGAATAAATTGACAATACATTTTTGGCAATTTCATCATGGATTTCTCCACCTCCAGAGCTTAGTCCTCCAAATGACTAGAACTGCATTTTGTTGAGTATTCAGTCATTCAGCTGTGCTTGTTGTAGCTGATTCATTTGCTGTAATTTTAAATACTCTAATTGATGTTTTCTACTTCTTCTTATTATTATTATGTTACAGTATGTTAGTAGCTGGATAGCTCACTAACACCCCAGAGAGATCGGTGATTCAAATCCTGGTCAGGGCGCAGGTATCCAGTGAGGATCCTTAGGCAAGGTCCTTAATGCTGCCCCGCCTATGTATGTCGCTTTGGATAAAAGCATCTGCTAAATGAAATTGTAACCTTGTAACAGTAATCTTTTTTACTGTTCTCCTTTTTTTTATTTGTGTGCCTACATCCTTTATTCTCTTTCTTAGCTATGTTGTAATTAAGGCCTTCAAAAGCTCAATATACTACAGCTGAATGAATTCATACAGGCTCCCTGTTGACACCTACAGTCAGTTTTTATGAAGGCAGGTGAGAACCACAGTAAAAGACTTCAAGGTCATACCATTAAATCTGGTTTGTTAACAAATGTTTAAACAAATTTACAACCTGTTACCATACTGTTGATACCACCTGTGATAACCACACAGTCATGTTCCTTTTGATGTTCTAGTGCAGGACCCTTACAACCAGGCTGATAGTGTCACACCTTATATTTCTTTGTTGCAGTTACCACAAAATTCAAACAATGTGAAGCCGGTAAAAGGAATTTTCCATTTATTAGAGTTATCATGGATGTTAAGGAGACCCAGCTTATACAGCACACATCTTTTTCATTCATTATAGGTGCTGAAATCCAACCAATAAAAAAAGACTAAATAAATAAACATCTGCTTCCAAGTTAGTATAACAGGCACAGTCTATGCATTATTTCATTTCACTATGTTAAAAGAGGAGTGTTCTAGGCTGTCAACAGTTTTTTCATTGTTGAACTCCGCCTTGGTTATGTGCGATTTTGGGCTCCCAGTGGATTTCAGCCATTCTTGCATTTCTTTCACCTTGGTGCGTGGGCCTTGTAGCTGCCCCTGAACTGTTCCTGCTCCTGTGTTTTGGACCCAGCCAACCAGGCCAAGTTTCTTCCCTTCTGCCTGGAAAATGATAGTTATAATAGTGAATATGGCTAGAATGAGATAGATGTAAATTCATACATGTAGGAAAAGCTACACAGAAGGCCTTGTATAGTTATTAGGACTCAGATCCTACGGTAGGGCTGCATAATATATTGTTTCAACATCAACACTGCAATCTGTGCATGTGCAATAGTCACATCACAGGAGGTGCCATGTAAAGTAAGTCAGATTATCTCACATAACACAACATGCTACAAGTTTTGTTCTTGCTTGATACAAAAACAAACCTCTCATGGTTTTCATTTTCCATGACATGTTATGTTCTGACAGGAAATAATTCACTCAATTTTTTTATTTTTTATTTTTTTTTACAAATGTATTTAAAGACATGACGTTTATTGACATGCAGGCTCCACATGTGCCCAGCAAAATGAGCGGGCACAGGAGAGGAACAGTTAAAAAGAAAGATTTGGTTGCAAAAAGAATCACAACTTCCGCTGTTTGGGAATACATGGCTACAGAAAAGATGCTTACCAAAAACAGGGACTCTGTCAGCAACACTGTCTACAACTAATTAGTTTGACCAGTTACATCTGTACCACAAAACTCTGTATGACAAGTCCGAAGCCAGACCTGAATAGCATACAAAGCAAAACACTATTTTGGATGCCTTTTTTCAAACATGATTAATTCTTTCCAAAGAAACTTACTGAAGCTATTGGTGAAAATGCAACCAACCATGGCTATATCGGACAAAGACTGCCTATTACTGTGCAATAGTGATAACTAGGATAGGCAGTCCCGAAACCAGAATCACAATCAGTTTTATTGCCAAGCAGGTTTTCACATACAAGGATTTGCCTTGGTGTTTTGGTGCATACCAGTAAGCAAATGCAGAGGCCCTGCACTGGGGTCTCTGGCCTTGTTGATGAGGCTGGCTATTGTTGGGAAACTATCAGTATCACCACTACTCAACTACTTAGATAAAAGCATCAATAGGATAAATACCACAAAAATACGTACATTTCATGTTCGATCATATTTGGGACATATAAACACTTATATACTCTCGACTGCTGATCTCTGGAGTGATCATCTCAATTCAGAGAATCCACACAATAAACACTTATTTACAATATCTGCAATGAGGGAACCCTGAGTTAAGTTGACGTCTTTTGTCAAACTATATGTTTAGCTCATGAGAACTAGCTCATCAATATCAAACTCACTTGAGTGTATTTCCGAAAAAATACACCTTGCACTCTGCCAAAAACTTCATAATCCACTGAAATTAGGTCTTTATCAGACATAGTGGACCTAAAAAAGGAGAAACAAGACAGTATTAGGAGCTGCGTTGTGTACGTCTGAAACGTACACAATGACAGGGGCTATATTACAGCTACAAGCTAAGCTAACATAAATAAATTACGTTTAAACCATTCGCAGCCTAAATAATTAACAATTAACACGTTAAACTTCGTATTCGTGCTGTATGAACACATGAAAGCTCGGTGTCAGTACTACAAGTCACCTGAATATTGTTGTGATGCCGTGAATCGACCATGCAGCTCCGAAAGATCTCGATTTGAAGCATACGGGAGCGGGGCTCCGCTTCAGGAAGTAATGTTTCAACGGACCAATCAGAGAACAGCACAGACATCTGGTTTCTAGGCAACAAGTATAAACGTTGGAAGAGGAGTCGCATCAGTTTCTGAGGTTATTTGCGTGTTTGTATATAAACTCTACAAAACATACAACAAACAGTAACGTCTGAAAGTCTGTATCTTTAGGAACATTTGGAGAACTTCTACTGGTAAGTTGATATCAGCTCTTGTTTTGTCTTACTTTTTCTGACTCGTTTAGCTAACAACTGGAAAAACAAAAAAGTCATTGCTTGCAATTTTTTAATTAGTAAGTTATTATCGAGGCTGATGAAGCCTCTTCGATGAGAGGTGAAACGTCTTCGAGCTAACTCAAGCAAGTCCAGATGCTACGATTGAAACTACGAGCCCCAAAACATGTAAAATTCTCCATGATATTTTACAGAAATTAGCTTTGGCTCCCAAATAGCCAATAAGTAAACTTGTGAGCAAAATCTAGGCTGGTGGAGCAACACCGCAATCTGCAATGACCAACCCATGTAGGATTTTTCTTCCACGCTTGCTTACATTTGAGCTTGGCAGCTCCTTGACCTTTTAATTCAACACTCTACTCCAGGGGTGCCAAATCCTGGTGATCGAAAGTAAAAATCCAGCATGTTTTAGATGTTTCCCTCTTCCAACACACCTGATTCAGATGATCAGGATCATTATCAGGCTTCTGCAGAGCTTGATGATGAGCTGATCATTTGAATCAGGTGTGTTGGAAGAGGGAAACATCAAAAACATGCAGGATAGTGGCCCTTGAGGACCAGGATTGGGCACCCCTGATCTAAAGTGTAGATAGGCCCTTTTACACATAGTCTTTGGTTAACTTGACACTGACTTGCTATTTTTACTCCCCTTATCCTTTTCTCTTTTTACTGTAATTGTTTTTACCTGCTTGTTTTCACAGCTTTTAACAGCTGCCGTGGAAGACTCGTGTCTTTGAATCTTTGGAACAACAGCACAGCATAATCTACAACAGATGAAGTCATGAGCAATTACACAAGAACAAAACATAGTCCCCAAAGGCAGTACAGCAGAGGACATGATAATATCTGTACTCATACAAAACATGTGGTTGAGCCGAAAGCAAATGCGTCAGACCAGCTGTTTCCAAACAAGCCTGTTAGCCACAGAAGACCTCCCAGGACACAAGCCTTACTTGCTCCACATGATTTTGAAAAAATCACAGTTTCTACACAACCCAGAGGCACTTTGCTGCCCCAAGAACATCACACAAGTGGCATCAGAGAGATCTACGGGTCCTGGCATCCAAGAAAAGACTCACATGTGCCCAGGAGAGAGCTGCAGCTGGCCCAAGCAATTAATGCAAAAGAGCGCATGCTACAGGAGAAACTCTTGCAGCTTGAAGGAAAAATAAGACAAAATATCCAGAGGGATAGTGCTGATACTGCTGCAGGTGATGACCAAAAGACTGGGGAGGAGAGGTCCAGGAGAGGACAAGCTGAGAGGGGAAAAGCCCAGACAAAAACCAGGATATATGAGCCGCAGAGGAAAGAGCCAGTGAAAAGCAGAGACATGTCGACGCAGGAAAGAAGGCCTGAGGATTTTAGGCAGCCTCGGAATAAACAAGATCAGAGGACTGAGGGCAGAGAGAGGAATATACATGAAGTACAGCAGAGCAGACGGGAAGTTGCAGAGACTCCTCAGTCAACAGGAAAAGGAAAGAAAGGCATGTTTAACAAGAAAGAAGTGAATGGAGAGCTGAACAAATCAAGTTGGGAGAACGTAAAAGAGCATACCAGAAGAAAAGGAGAAGGTGAAAAAGATTATGTCATTCGAGGAGAAGCAGAGAAAACAAAATACAGCAAAAAACATGAGGGTAGTGCAATGTCGGCAAGAGAAAAGAGATTTAGGGAAATAACACATAAGGAGACCGACAGTTCGGATGATGAACGAGACATGCCTCAGAAAACTGGTCATAGACTGGCCATGAAAAACCACAGAGGTGCAGGAGGAAAACCGTCTGGGGAATCAGTTCTCCCACCGGGTGCTAGTGCTTCTCATTGCAGTGACAGTCAACTGCAGCAGGAGGAGCTCACACTCATGGATAACACAGACGTCCAGCTTTTTCCTTGCAAAATCTGCAACAGAAAGTTTTTTAAAGAAAGATTAGAGAAACACGTCCAAGTCTGTAAAAAGGTGAAGCAATCACATCGTCAAGTCTACAACTCCTTCGGGAAAAGGATCAAAGGAACAGATACAGAGGAGTATTTCAAAACCCACAGCAGGAGCAAGACTCCAGAGGTAAGCCAGTCATATTTTAATCTCTTTCAAAGGGCCAACCCAGCAATTTCACACATAATGCTAAAAGTTAAAGGCACATGATGGAGTTTTTTGACTACTGGTGCTGCTGTGTAGCATTATATTTAAGACTCAGTCCTACATAAGTTTGCTTTAAAAAAGAAAATGCACAGGGCATCTTCTAGTTTAGTTACATTAGGTGGACAATTTACCCTAAATTGTTATATATTAGACCTAAGTGTGAATAAGTATGGTCGTTGACACTCTCTGTACTGTGTCTGATACCTTTGTGCAGAAAAAGAACCAACGACAAACCTACAAGGGAAATATAAGCAATCTGCATCAGGACCGTCTCCCGGCTGGCACCTCGCAGCTGAAACGGACCAAGTAAGATGACCCAGACAAGGAGCAATAAATCCTCATCGCATCATTTTGTTATTGCCTATGTTTTTTGTAAATAGTTAACTAAACATAACTGTCTGAGATAAAAACAAGCATGTTACAAGGAGTGTGTCTGTGAAGGTTCTCAGTCATGGTTATCCTCGTAGTTTCAATCGTAGCATCTGGACTTGCTTGAGTTTGTCGAAGACGTTTCACCTCTCATCCAAGAGGCTTCATCAGTTCTAAACCGACTGGTTGGGAGTTCCAGATTTTTATACTTTTCAGGAGTCATTTTCCATTCACACCTGGCCAAAACGGGCCCTAACGAACCCCATTGTGAGAGGGAAGGACCTAACGACTCGCATAATGAGGCGAGGGGCAACACTCACCCAGCAGACAAAAGCTTCAATAGTGTTAATGGCTCCTGAAGAATATAAAATCTGGAACTCCCAACCAGTCAGTTAAAACTGATGAAGCCTCTTGGATGAGAGGTGAAACGTCTTCGACAAACTCAAGCAAGTCCAGATGCTACGATTCAAACTACGTGGACATGTTACAAGGAGGATGTGCTGATATCAATATGTAGAATTAGCTACTGTACATTAATAGATTACAGTATGACGCACTCATGATACAAGACAGCTTTTATTTATGGCTTGTACACAAAGCATGAAGCAACAGTGTGACTGTGAGTTTGCACAACTGCTACAGCTCCACAATATTTGGTAAACGGTTGAAAAAAAAAAAAAAAGTAAACCGTATTCTTAAATGCTCAACACACCGAATAAAAAGTTCACCCAAGGCACAGCGTGGTCATGTTTGCACTAATTCTAGATGCAATGGCTTACTAAGGCACTCGGGAATTAACGCTGCATGTTAAAATACTGCCAGTGTTACAGTGTTGTCATCTGACAGCTCATGAGTTATGGGTTATGTATGGATTTTAAACACATACGCTATAACACACAATAAACAAACCAAACAGAACTCAAACAAATAAAAACAAAAGACATGTTTTCTTTCACAAAGGATGCACAAAATGGCAAAAGAAAATTTCAGGAAGTACCAAAGATTGACAAAATGGCAAAAGAAAACAAAATAAGAAAATAACATCGTAGCTGCAAGGTCAACTATATTATATATGCGTTAAAGACCACATTTTATAAGACACCTGTTCAAGTGTTCATACATGTCACAAAGAGAACAGACCTACATGTGCTGCACCCACAAGAATTCAAGAGTCAAAGAAGGCAATAGGGGAAAAGTTGCCAAGTCGTTAAAAAAAATAATCAGTAGTTCCGTCTTTCACACAAATGCTCCTAATGTGACAATAAACCATGCAAAGTTTAAAGTATACATAAACATATATATATATACTGTATATTTGCATGAAATAATTAGAATATGTTTGTCATAGCTAAAATGTCTGATAAATGTGAAAAAAGCTGTTTAAGAATATCAGATAAAATGAAAAGTGATACATAAGAAAGCTACAGTATGTTTTCACATTGGAAGATGATGTCGACATACTGCCTGCCCACCCACCTTCTCATATTTCAACACTTTGGACACATTAGGAAACGGTTTCCTATTTGCATAAGCTAGTCTTACCAGGGTAAGTGACAATAACTAAGGCACTAAGGTCTGAAGCCTCAATGCTGACATCACTAGAAGTCAACAACAACCCCACCAACATTCACATTGCAGCGTAACACTATGATCAGATTGCCTCTCGCAGGTGTTTGGGTCCAAAGCTTCATGTTGAGTCCAGCCAACATTTCAGTCTGTGGAGAAACTTGCTAGATCACCGCAACCAGGTGACAACAAATGTGCACTGAGAGCGTGCTATGCGTTATACATTATTTCATATGCAATAAAATGTAATTATGCAACTTAGCTCTCTGTTAAACATCGATACTGTAATGTAACCACTGGGTGGGAATCAGGATCAGTCGCTGCTGCACCTCTCACTGAGCCTCTACCTCCCAGCCTAACCAGCTTGTTTAATCCGCTATGTGCTTCTGACACCAAAACCAGGACATCTCCAGGTTAAGTCTCACACGCTGGCCCCGGCAGATCGGCCTCCATGATTTGTGAATCCGCCTCTTCTTCCTCCTCCAGCTCCGGGCATACGATCGGAGTGATGGTTTCCGTTACTGTCACATCCCGCTCCCTGTAGTGCAGAACGACTTATCGCCGCCCAGAGCCTCTCATTCTCCTTCTTCTGCTCACTGACCTACAGACACCAGAAGCACAGTACATGCTGTTAACTATGCACACTGATCATACTCAGCTCTGAGGTAGATGGACTTTGTAAAAAACTTATAAATTCACCTGCTTTTCAAGCATTTGGATCCTCATCTCTTGATGGCCGATTGTCTCTCGCAGCTGCAAAATAAGCTCTGCTGTCACTGTTGCAATGGAGTGTACTCGTTAGCTCATCATTTGCACTGTTGAGTGTGTAAGTTAGATACCTGTGCCACTTCACTACTTGCTTTGCAGCATGTGCCCGATTCTCCTTTTCTGCAGATGTCAGTCTCCTCCAGTCCGTTGACTTTATCACAGGTCATTCGTTTAGTCTGTCGAGCCAACAGAAAGAAAGCTAAGACTGAATGCAGTAGACATATATAACTAAGTATTGTGAAAGCTTCATTCAGAGTACATAAGTCATGTGTATATTTGTGCAAACAGCAGCTATGTTGGCATTACCGATAGGCCTGTATTACTGCTGACCGCCGCTGCTGCAGCCTTAAGCTCTTTCAGTTCCTCGTATGGTAGAGTAACGCTCTCAGAGAAAGAAGAGAGCTGGTCAGGAGTGAATGGATCGCCTTCGTCTGGCATCGGGATGAACTCTGCGTCTTCAAGCTCCTGTTCAATAAAAACTTGTCTGAATTAGAGTGTTTTAAGGTCTCATTCAGATGTTTTCATTTTTTAATTCAAACTAAGGTTTTCTTGGGGCGTGTGTCCATTCAGCGTTTTTTTTTCTGGCAGAAAAGCAATGGCAGGCTGCTTCATCGCAGCACTTCAGTAGAAATGCGCTCCCACACTGTGGGTGGTTTTGTGGTTTAGACCATACCTTGACAACATATCACCACTCTAACTGCAGCTGTATGATGGAATAGCATCGCCCCCCATCGTGATTTTTTTTATCTGACGTATCAAACAGCTCAGGACAGAAAAACAAACTTTTAATCTATATTCTTGGTTACCAGGGTGATGAGTCCCACCCATGTAATTCGTTGCCTTAAAAAAAGAGCGGGAAGTGCTCAAAGCTGCTGCCTAAAAAATTTGAGCTATCTGAAAGAAGATGGTAACAACTGACTAAAGACATTGATGCTCAGAAAAAAAATCGCTACGTGGACACTCGGCCTGATTCCTCAGTGCTTTCATGGTAGCAAACCTTTCTAAGCCAGAAAGGACAGGAGCTATCAGCAGTCCGATTTGTCATCGACATCATCGGGGTCTCCATGAGGCAGTCCTCTGTATTAACCTCCAGTGTACCTCCAAGACCCCTGTCGCGACACTCAGTCTCAGAACCAGGTTCTATGTCCAGATCCACCGTGGATGTCGACGCCTCCTGGCCCAGCCCTGAAAACACACATACAAGAAAAATGTAGATCTATTGTCAAGCAATCCAAATTATTCAATACACAAATCTGTGGCTTAAAAAAGTATTTACCACTTCCGACTGACAGTCCACTGCTGTTAGAGCGGATGGTCTTTGAGTTGAGCACTTTTTCTACAAATAAGAAAAAAAATTATCATACTTCTGTTTATTGGGGTATTTTGTTGTACCAGTGTCTGTGTAATGACTGGGATGACCAACCCATTATGATAATAGTGTGCCAGCCACGGCAAGAAAGGTCTGGTACGTGGTGGAGGGAACCAAAGATGGGCCTTGGCATGGCAGGGCAAACCTCTGAACCAAAGCCCTTATCAGCAGGCATCCCAAGTCTCCCATTTCCTGCGTTTCCCCATGCAAAGATCTGATTGTCTGCAAGGTAAAAACAACAACAACAACAAAAAAACAGATTATGATATAGCGGTAGAATCAAAACTAAATGGCTAATCTTTGGAGAAAAAAAGTGAAACACACTTAACATAAAAACATAAAAATACAGATATTACTGTAGCCACATGAAGTGCATGTTTTGTTCTTACCTTCAGTGGCTGCAATAGTGAATCCATCTCCACAAGACACTTTGGTCACTATCTTCCCTCCAAACGGTCCAACAAGGACTTGAACACCCTGGTGTCTCTTGAAGTCCTTCACACCCAGTTGGCCATACTTGTTGCAACCAAAGGTGATCAGGCGACCGCGTCCTGCAAAGTCATAAATCATATGAAATAACACTTCTTAAAATTGTGACAATTTCTGCTTACAAGAGAAATATGATCTCTTTTTTTTTGCTGTACCATCAATGGCTGCTGTGTGGGTCTTTCCTGGAGCTATGACCTGGATCTTGAAATGTGACAGCTGCTTTACCAAGGTCAGCGTGGTGATGTATGGGATCACTTGGGAACTCTGGTGTGGCGTACATGAAAAATAAAAGCTTATGAACGCAGCTGCATCACGGTAAGCCTATTATTGTAGTACTATAAATACAGCTCAGTACCTCTTCAGGGTGGTTTTTGAGACCAGACAGTCCCTGGTTCAGTCCCAGCTTGTTGAATTCATTGTGTCCACATGCTAGCACTTTACCAGTCTCTGTCAAAAAGAAGGTTCCATCGCTGCCACATGACACTGAGGAGATGGTGGCACCTTTGGGAATCTCTACCTGGAAAGAAACAACACACAGGACATTAGACAGAAAGAAAGCAGTAACATTTTCTGACTTTTTCTGGATTAGTTACACAGAGACTTTGCATCTAAGTGGTTCCTTTTGCCAGAACAGGAAAGTAAGCCTTACTTGCATCGGAGAAGAGAAGTCATCCTCACATTCCAGGCCAAGACGCCCTGCAACAAGGAAAAAAAGGATAAAAGACAAAAGGTTGAGGAGCAATTTTGACTGAGAATACTGAAGGGTTACTGCCTCCACTGGCTTACTACAATCATAAAAGCAAATACAAACTTGCAGACGCTACCTAACAGCATCTCCAAACAACAGTACATACAGCAATCCTATATACCATACTCTCCGCAGCCCCACGAGTAGATGTCCCCGTTCTGTGTCAGCACCACCACGTGATTGTCTCCACATGAAACCTGGCGGACATGTCGTTCCTCAAAAAACTCCAGAAGCACCGGCTCCAAAATCTCAACGCCCATCTCGCCCTCTACTCCAATGCAGCCGTAATAATCTGACCCAAACATGTACATCTGGTCCTCATCTGCAAAAGAAGCACCAGAGGGCTCATTAAGAAAATAGGGTGACTTTATAGATACAAGTTTCTGTTTCAGCAGGAACCTTTCTTCTCTCACCAGTGACACAGGCAGTAAAATCAGCCCCACATGCCACCAGTCGGATGGCCTTTCCCTGGAGCTTGTCCACCCTCTTAGGCTGCCGGTACGAGGCCTGGTCTCCGTGCCCCAGCTGGCCAACCATCTTGGCCCCGCCTTGGACATTCTGAGGGTTGAGAAATTTTCTTGTAGTGCAGCACAAGAACAACTACATCCTGTATATCCGCCCCAGAGTGATGGATGAATACTCACAGCCCAGGTATACAGCTCCTTTTCTACTGTCACCACTGCAAAGTGACTCTCTCCTGCACACACGTGTTGGGCACTGCTGCCTCCTTTGAACGCATCAATTTTCTGAGGGGTGAACTTCCCTCCTCCCCAGAAATACACCTCCCTCGAGCGTGTAGTCACCACTGCGACAGGGGTCTCAGTCACTGTGCTCAGCCTATAGTGCAGGTATGACAATAAATCATTTATACACAACAACATCATATTAAAAGGCCGGGGTTAATCTTATATCTCGATTGGAAAGGCTTTTGGGTGCTTGGCTTTTACAATGTAAATCAAGCAAAAAATGTTAACTTACTTTGGTTTCTTCATTGCTGAATTCAGTAAGGCCACTCGCTCCTCAAGCTCCCTATCAAAGAACAAAATTGTCAGAGGAGTGCTGTATCTTACATATTAGTGGTGTATCTTATATACACACATACACATACTGTATCTTACTTTGAATTGCCTCCAGGGGAAAAATAAAGCTTAAAAATGTTTTGAATACATATGCAATAGAAAAAGAAACAAAGAGATTCTCACTGTCGGCAACAGGAGATGACTGGCTGGTCCAGAATCTGCTCAGCTGTGGGCCTCTTTACAGGATCCTGCAAAACAAAAAGATCTCGAGAGCTTAGTGATCAATCAAAAAGGGTAGCTTTTAGGTATTATTTCTGGCATCAAATCATTAGTTTTACAGCACTGAAACCTTATTCTCCTCTCACTTACTTGATCGAGACACTCGTGCACCAGCTTGATCAATGCAGACGAATAAACATCCGAGTTCACCTCCATAGTCCAGTTTCCCTGGACTATTTTCACACAGAGGTTTAGAGCGTTCTGTACAGACACAAACATCACAGTAAAATTCATTCTGATGGCAAAAATCTAACAGTCTGATTAATGCAATTAATTACTGATTTCTAGAAAGCCTGCAAACCTACCGTTGCATCAAACGTTCTTGTAAGAGTTAAGACTTCAAAAAGTACACAACCCATGGCCCAGATGTCTGATTTGAAGTTGTACTTTGATCCCTGGCACAATTCAGGCGACATGTAATATGGAGTTCCCACACACTGCACGGACCAAGGAAGTAAAAGTACAAAGAGAATTATTAAGAAAAGAAATTGTATATTGTATACTTCACACAATGAGTTTATGCAAAGTAAACTCACACCCACAGCTTTATATATATAGTGTGTGATCAGCATCTGGATTCTAATTATATAGTAGCAGCATTCAAGGTGACAAAAGAGTATCAACTGTACACATTCAGTATATGTGTTTTCATCGACATGTGACTGCTGTGTTTCAGCAAAGAAACAAGTAATGTTTTCTCTCAAATTTACGGTGATGCGCCTCTAAATAATATGGCAACACCTAAAAAGAAAGCAGGCACAAATCTACGATCTACTCAATCACTACACCAAGAGTCTATAGAGTGAACAAATGATTTAAAACCTAAATAACATAATCTTAGCCTCCTACATTAGGATGAAAGGAGTCACAACTTACAGTCTCAGCCATTGAAAACTCAGAGTCTAGTTTCTTTGCGAGGCCATAATCACCCAGCTTAATGAGGTCAGTCTTGGTCAGGAAAATGTTCAGAGTTTTGATATCTCTGCAAGAAAAAAACAAACGATCCGATTAGCAAAAATCCGATTATTCATTAAAGTCACGTGACAGTCCGGCTACCTTCATTAACAGCATGAGCATCTTACCTGTGTAAGATCCCAGCCTTGTGAATGTGAGCCACTGCTGAGGCGATCTGGTACAGGTACCATATGACCACCTGAAGAAACATGTTAAAGATTACGATATAACTGAGAATAGTCTGTTTTGTTAAAAAAAAAAAAAAAGGCCTGCAATGGTGCACTCATACCTCCTCACCGAAGAGTTTCCCCTTCTGCTGGAGGATTTTGTCATACAGATTTCCTCCTGCGATAACAAGGTTGTTTAGCATTCTGTCACACATGAACTGCATCCACACTAATCTCAATCAGATCCCAGAGTGAAAGTGCGTTTTCTTACCATTGCAATACTCCAACTCAATGAGCAGACTGTTTTTATCCATGAAGTGATTGAAGTAGGCTATGATGTTGTTGTGCTCCAGAATGGACAGGATGCTTATTTCGTTCATGACATCTCTGCGCTCCTTTTCTGAGAGCGAGTTCAGGTCCACCTCCTTCCATACCACCAGAGAGTTGTCCTGGGGAAGCCAAAGGGGACATATTATTGAATAATAATAATAACATAAGTCTGAATATGTCCCTTTTGACGTTAACAGAATGACTCAGGATAATATTTATCTGCTTAAAGACATTGAAAATATTAAAAAATGTAATACAAGAAACATTATAAAATATAAATGGTTCAAAATGCATTCTTGACAGGGTGGCGGGAAAGGGTTCCCTTTGCTGCAGTCAGTTATAATAAAGTATAAAGAGGAAAGGCATGAGAAAGTCATCTATCTTGTTCTCACTCAAGAATTTCTCACAGTCACTGTGTGAGAAATATCAAGGGTGTAGAACCACAAGAACTGTGAGCAATTCAGTGTGCCAGACACGTACTGTTTACTATGGCAGAAAGTAACAATTCTATCACTGTCAATTTATCTCCAAGTTATTTTCTGAGTTAATTGATTAGTTATTTGTGCTATAAAATATCAGAAAGTACTGATGATGTTGAGTAGTGTTTCCTAAAGCCCAAGATGATGTCCTAAAAATTCTTGTTTTGTCCATGACCTAAAAAATTATGTTCTGTTACTCAAGGAATATATATAAAACACAAAATAATACCCATAAAAAATAAAAAAAACAGGGGATCCAATGAATCGTAGGGTTTGTTGTGTTCATGTATATTTTTGTAGAGTCATAACTTTGGATCTAAACTATTCAGGTAAATCTCAATAATTAGTACTACTGTGACGTGTTGGCCTTAATATTAGTTAGGTTAATCTCCATAATTAATAATACTTTTGGATCTTAGTCTTAATATTTTAAATGGTCTTGTAAAGTTATATTTTATACATTTTGTAGGCCTTTAATCAGTACTACTTAAATTATTCAGGTAAATTCATACCATAAATATCACTGCAGGGTCTGAACCTCAATATTTAATCTTGCTGGGTTAATTCATAACTCAGATTTTTCTACTGCAAAGCAATTCTAGTCAAAGGCTTTAAATGTGCTATATAAATAATGGTGACTTGACTAAAGAAACCAAGAAAAATCTAATTTAAGAAAGTGGTATCAGAGACATTTGAATATCCTTTAGAAAAAAGAAGACTCAGGCCGATTAATCGATTATGGAACGAGTTGATGAATCGATTAATCGTTTCAGGTCTGCTGTTTACTAAATGACTGAGAAGACAAAATGTACCACAGCTAGCCATAGCATCAGTTTAGAGTGTAGAACCTCATGTTTGCCTGGCTAAGGACAGTTATGGGGACTTAGCAAAGCTGCAGAAGACACATATTTCTGGTTGCATTAAACTTTAAGGGAGTTTTCTGTGGCCATGAGGACTTGACGTGTCCTCGTTGTTTATTAGCGTGGAGTTGTGCTGTGCTCAACTTACCTCTGTCCTTCTGTACAGAGTGGCTTCACCAAACGCCCCCCTCCCGAGGATCCGAATAGGAATGTAATGCAACTTCTCCTCTTCGCCATTAAATGTGCCCGAAGCTGACCGCTCACTGACCACAGACCCGCCGCCCAAATCCGAATTTAGCGAGTCGAAATGTCTTTCATAGTCCTCCAGTGACATTTCTGTTTAGGGACTTGTTAGCCAGCGGCAGTGATGGAAATAACTCGAACAGGCCCCGACGACGACTCTTACGCTAAGACTCCTAGAAAACCCGACACACGGCCGACATGTTACCGCTGAGGGCTAATAAAACACCTGGCAAAGTACGAGTACGACCAGAAGCCTCAAACCAACTTGTAAAACACGGCGTCCACCAGAAAACGTAGCAAAATACGTGCAACTACAGTACTTGCACAAGTGTCAAGCTTCACACAATAAACGAGATTAAACGTTTTTTCAGCTTTCAAATTAAAAGCCCTACCTTTGTGAGTGGTACCGGTGTACTTTACGCTGATAGTCAGCAGAGCGGATGTGTTGAATCTTACTCGCCTGCTCTGTTTGTTAGCTTGACGTGGCTAATAAGTTAGCAAAAGTGCAGCACCGTCTAATTTCTGAACTGTCGTGGACTCGTTACCCAGTTAAAAGAGTTCCAGCAGGTCTGAGTAACTAATGTAAAAGTTACCGAGTGTTTAAAGGCGGAAACACAGGCGACAACACACCGACAACCCGTCCATCCTTTTCATGTGTCAGACACGGAAACTGTCAAACACGGTTCCATTCCACAAAACATCATTGCTTCAACCAGAACTCTATTTTTCTGTCACATACTGCTTTTATCATTGTTTTCTTTTTATTGTCACTGCGCTTCTTCAGTGACTCTGAATTTAAAAAGGACATTCAACAGGCAGCATATCCAACTTATTTTATCATAATGAAGTCTTATTTTACTCTTCTTTTTTTTTATTTTATTTTTATTTCCAGGACTGATATGGAGCAGCGTGATTTTTACAGCTGCCACTCTCCAACCTTCACATGATTTTAACTATATACAGTGTATCTATATATTAATATGCACTGTTATTACTATTGTTGTTGTTGTTGTTGTTGTTTTTGCTGCTGATGTTGTTACTTGAACTGTTAAAGGATACCGGATATAAATACCTTGGTGTCGATGTTTTTTGGCTAATCCAAAAAATTGAACAAAAATACAAATGCAGCATGCAAATGGTCTTCTATTCTGTCTTTAAGAAAAAGTTAAAACTTCTATTGTTCCAGTTAAAAAGGGTTACATTTAACCAGTTGTGCACCAGCAGTTGTTGAGCTGTTTAACTGATTACAAATTATTAATCACTGAGTTAATCCACACCCTACTCAGGTGTGGCTTTAAAGGACTATGATCAGATAGTGTAAACAGTAGATGGACAATCCTTTAATCAGTGACCATCAAAGGCCACCTTAAAATGCGGTTTTATCCAGTTAACACATGGCATGCGAGATGCTGACGTGTCAGTTAGAAACTCCACCATTTGTGGAGCAGCATGGTGATTTCAAATATTGCCTGCAATAGTCTTCTATTAGATGTATTAAAGTTACAGCTGTGTTGTAAATTATCTAACATACATTAATCAGCCACAACATTAAAACTCAAGCTCAGAAGCAGCTCATGGAACATGACCAAGAGCTCAGGGTGTTGATGTGGACTCCAATCCCCAGAGCCCAATCTGATCAAGCATCCGCAAGATGCATCGCTATAATCCTGGTCCAAGCAGGGCCCCACCTTGAGGCAGACGCCACATGACACCCCAGAGGTCTGATGTCCATGCCCTAATGGGTCCAACCTGTTTTGGCAGCATGATGAGAATATACACCGATCAGGCATAACATTATGACCACCTGCCTAATATTGTGTTGGTCCCCCTTATGTGGTCAAAAATGCTCTGAACCATTGGGCATGGACAAGAGGACCTCTCAGGGTGTCCTATGGGGTCTGGCACCAGGACGTTGGCAGTGGATCCTTTAGGTACTCTGGCTTGTGCAGTGGGGCCTCTGTCAATCCAACTTGTTCCACTGCATCCTGTTGATGCTTGATCAGAATGGGGTCTAGGAAGTTTGGAGGTCAAATCAACATCTTGGGCCATTGTCATGTTC
>OMNN01085226.1:9919-21257 GCA_900302755.1 Chromis chromis
AAATAAACACTCCACTAGATCTGTGATTCTGAATGTTGGGCTATTTTTAAGGCTTTAATAGTTCATGCGTCACCGCTTTCTGTCTCATGGGGAAACCAAACATACACTTGAGCAGCTGCTTTTCTGTTTGTCTGGCAATAAATAAATGAAATAGCATCTGATAATACCCCACTAATTAGGAGTAAAATCTGAAAACATACAGTACATTCACAGTGACAAACCTCACGGCTATGTCTTAACCGAACAGTGATCTTAAGTGGATGTTACATGTGTTTGAAGTTGCACAGAATGTGAAATAATGATAAACCGCCCTTCAGAACTCTGGTCGAAGAATATACAACAACGATAGAATAGTCCTCGAGGGTTGACTGGCTGATAAAAAGTTTTATATTTGGCTATAAATGGTTTGTTGTGTCCTGTGTCTACAACAAAATTACCAAATTGCATTAAGGTTTCTGGCTTTTTTCATATTCTGTAGTGATGGCAATAATATTGAAGCAAGTTAATCATAGCAGAAGTTCCCTTAGTAATAATTTCACTCTAAAGACTGTCAACACTGAATATCAACATTGTTTTTGGTGGATTAATGCTAAAACGTCAAGTTCAGTGTTAAAAACTGAGAAGGTACCCAGAAAATCCTGCATTCCTTTATGTACTTGGTTGATGAAATATCAAAACTACAAACATAAGTCTGTCTTGAGATACAGCAGAATACATTTGACTACTTCAATTTCCATGTCGTTTATGGAGATGGATCACTGGAGCTTCTGAGCCTTCAAATTCTCTGCAACCGTTGCAGCATTACAGCACATTCATCTGCTGATGTGGCTGAATATGGAATTCAAAAGAATGACAGAAAATATGTCTTACGAGAACATAAATTGTCTGAAGCAGTGCACGGATCTCAGACTTTCTTGGACTTGTCAGGTCACTTTTGTCCAAGAGCCAGCAGGTAAATTGTCCATTTGCTGACTTTGGCACAACATTTAAGGAACAGTCATCATTTATGTCCCATAAATCCACAATTTACAATGCAATAGATGAGCAAGTTCCCTGTGTTCTGCAGAGTTGGAGCAACTGAGTCAGTTTCTGATGTGATCAAAACAGATACAGATGAAAATCCAGCTGAATCGGAGGATATGCCAGATGACATTAATATGAGTCATGCACACAAAAAAATGTGCATGCTTCACATGAAACTGCAGACAAAACCTCTCATTCCTTCATCCAGCACACAGATGACTGTTGAAGAGATAAATGGCTGACATGATATTAGCTGTCAGCACACAATAAAGCTATTCAACGAGATACTTACAGCGAGAACAAACCTATCTGACCCTGATGTAACAGCAGCTTTAAGTGCCTTGGGAGATTTGCATTCTTCCTGCAGCATTACTCTCTCAACAGAATACGCCAGGAGTTTTTCTTTTCCACAAGAACTTCTCATATGTGCACCCACAACCTCTTTACCTGGGGACAGATGAGAACAGAACAGACAGATATGCACAGTACATCTCTCTCAGAAAAAAACATTGAAAGCTGTATGAAAAGATCCTGTGGGATGGCAGGAATGTGGAAAGACTGGAAATGTCCCTCCTACGGTCGTGTTAACTGACGTCTGCGGTGGATTAGTGTTCAATACCAATGCTTTGTGGAGCAGCCATGTATGAGTTTAAAGCCTTTTTTGTAACAAGGTGCTTCCGAGGTAGTCAACCCTCTTGGTTCGCCAGAAAGAACACAAGATAGCGGGAGTGTACTTTACACCTGCCAACTGTGAGCCGCTCTGTCGGTCAAGTGTTGATCACCTGCAGCTGTTGCTTTTGTGCACAGAACAAGATTGAAAATACTTTGTGCATGAGGAATTGTTTTCAAGGATAGTCAGACATGAGAAAACTAGAAAGCAATGGTCGGGTCACTTCTTCAGGTCATACTGGAGGGACAATGGTCTAGTGCATCATTAGGATGTATTAGTGGTTGTGCTGAAAATGTCAGTACTTCTTCTCATTGTTGTAGGATCTGCTTAGTACCTATTCGTAAGGTCTTTACCTTACTATGTGAAGTGCTATGAGATGACATATGTTGTGAATTGGTGCTATATAAATAAAATGTAATTGAATTAAATTGAACTGAATTGAATAGAGAGGGAATTGACAATGTAAGGGTCAAGTGTCCAGTTAGGACAGAATTGCAGCTACAATAAGACTCTGACTGAACAAACGTTTAAATGGAGTGAAGTTTGACTCACTTTTCATTCAGCTAGTCCCTCCACCATCAAAAACATACAATATGAAGTAGCCTTCATTTACATACAGGACATTGTGAAAGAATAGAAATGGATGACTCACCAACAACTCAGTAGGCAAAGCAGACACATCAGGTCCACATCTTGAATCTTGAATCAAGGAAGCATCTACAGTATGTCCCTTTGACAAACTAAACCCAAAGCATCACTACCTCCTCCATCATCGATCATGAGGCTTGGCCTTTTCATTTTCTCATTGTGGACAATGAGGTTTAAGAGCAATACTCAAAATGATGTGTGAGACGGACACAAAACTTCATAAATGTTTGCCAGCCTCTTGTAAATAATCACTAGCTGCTTTAGTCCTATGAATTCCAGCTCCTTCTTCCCGCCAGCTTTGGAAGTGAAAGACTCGTCGTCTTAGCGGACTGAGCTACACAGCAGAGAAATACACAATGGTGTTGAGGTGACCTTGGTCAGTTCTGACTTTTTGTCCACAAAAGTGCTCTTTCGAGGAACTCCCTATCCTAAAGTTTTTTTTTGGAAAAGGAAATTACTGCTGTGCTCAGTCTGAGCATTCCTCTCATTTCCCAGCGATATTTTGGCATCTCTTAATCTCAGTACAGACACTTCTGTATGTGATGATTAATGGAAAGTTCTGACTTACAAATCTGTTTTCACTTTGCTCTAATCTTTATTGGTGAGATTTTGGATTATTTGAACAATTGTTGAAATAAAACCATGTGAAGACAGTTAGACAGAAAAATAACTATTTGCTGGAGCTGTTAACAACTCTTAGACATCTGAAATATGAGCCTGACAACACTCTGCTTTTTAGAAGATATCAGAAGCCAAACAGATTGGAAACCACTGGTTTAATCTTCAACAATGTGTTGTATTTTGAAGATTTCCATTGTGTTAAA
Organism: Chromis chromis; assembly: GCA_900302755.1. Lineage (NCBI taxonomy): Eukaryota > Metazoa > Chordata > Actinopteri > Pomacentridae > Chromis > Chromis chromis. The sequence continues at coordinate 13,085 of OMNN01085226.1, forward strand.
GGGAAAAAAATCATCCTAAAAGTTATTAAAGCTGTCAAATAGATGTAGTGGAGCAGAAAGTACAATATTCCCCCCTGAAATGTAGTGGAGTGGAAGTATAAAATTACATTCAATGGAAATACTCAAGTAAAAGTATGTATTTAAGTACAGTACTTGAGTAAATGTACTTTCCACCATTGATCACAGCAGAAAGATGCTGCAGAGCTTTTCATGAGAACATAGAAGCTGGGATGACAGTATGCAGAGGAATTAAAGTGCCTGCAGCTTTGACATAAACTCCACTTACAGCATGTTTTAACGTCCTCTTCACTTCACAGAAACATGTGTACAGCCATCCTGCTGGAGAGCTCATACAATGGCCTTGTTGTCTGGTGTGACAGCTCTAAAGAGTTTCATGCTCAGCACATTTGAAGGAGTGTACCATGCAAAGAGGGAGCCATTATGCCCTCCTGTGTAGTCACTAGTCACAAAGAGACAACAGAGAGGTCATTTTACAGCCCACTCGCAGGCTCATTATCCAATAGGAAATGGGGATGAGAGAGACCTGGGGAAAGGGAGGATGACAGATGTATGCAGACAGTCTGACTCCTGCATGCTTACTATAGAAGGAGTCAGCAAGACAATGAGGAGGGAGAGAGAAGATCTCTGGAGGAGACGAGTGCCATGCTGAGATAGGAAACGTAATTTTGTTCCACTTCTATATCAATGAAAGGACAGCTGAGATTCAGTTTACGCTCAGCAGCAACCTCCTACACAAACACACACATGCACTTAAGGTCAGAAGATACACAGAGTACAGTACAGATGTCTTCAGAACAGGAGCTGGGCGTGACTGTAGTTGTAGACACAGCAATTCATAGTTACAGGTGATTATAGACTGATGAAAGCACAATTATGAAGACTATATTCCATTTCTGCTGAGAGATCCCTCTAAACCTTACACACTGGTCTTTTAATGGAGTGAGAATTGCATTATGAGTAGCCTAGCTCGGCAAAAAGACAGGAAACAGCTGGCCCTTCTTTGTCCAAAGCTTAAAAACTGGTTGTCAGTGCCTAAAGCTAATCAGATTTTTTCATACATTTCTTGTTATTTTAGATTAATGTGCGATTTCAGAGAAAGCTTTGTGTTAGAGCTATTTCTAGACAAATGCATGCTCATCCATCTGCTCAGTGGGCCTTGTTCTAGCTAGAATCTGTTTCTATAGACGAGTTTAGTGGCTGATTTATGTGTTTTGTTAGTAGGGATCACTTTGTTCTACATCATCATCTTAACAGAGATCAGCAACAGTGTTCATTTTGTTGCATCTCATGTTGCTGTAGTTTAGTGTATTAGCTTAAGTCATGAATCTTGTCCAGTTGTTCAAAAGTCACTTTGTAGTCTTAGCTTTGCATTTAAATTTTTATATCTAAGTATTTCCAGTACAGAAGAGCAGATATTTATTCAGAAAATGATTCATTTACTCTCTCAGACCCTGTTTACTGTGTGGGTTACGAAGGAGAATGTTATTACAGTGATATTTCTTCAGTGCCGTCATTCATCCTGGAACTTCTGCAGCACCCCCGCAATGGCAGTTTCCTATTACTGCACCAAACTCAGAGCTGGGTGATGTAGCTGAAACTTTTTCACCATAAAATCTTTCTCTTCAGTTCAATACTCAATCAATATACTCATATTCATGAGTACTGCTAATTTTAAATGGTCTCTGTTTAATGAAGATGGGCAGAAAAAAACAGATTTAACTTAAATTAACCGCCTTTCTTTCAATTTAACCATTTTATTTATATCTAATCTAATCTAACCTTTATTGACCCCCTTGGGTTCCTTCCTTCTCTGCATTGACCCATCCTATTCAAAGTTAACCTTAACTATACATACTAGGAGCAGTGGGCTGCCACAGTGCAGTGCCCGGGGAGCAGTCAGGGTCACAGTGGTGGTGACTGGGACAAGCGGTCGCTCTCACTTTCCCACCTCAACCTCTTGCCAGTCTGAAGACTCGATCCGGCGACCCACCGGTTACAAGTTTGTGCAGCTTGAACATCATGGACCAAGTGTACCTTAATGAATCCACTAAAATGGGGCAGTGGTGTCCTAGTGGTTTGTGAAGCAATCTCTTTGCAGAGGAAGGTCACTTCTTGAGCCTTGATACGAGGGTACTTCAAAAAGTTCTCAGCCTCGCCTAGAAACAAGGGGCATGAATGTAAACTGTAACGCCTTATATCACCATCCTCAAAAACCCAAATGTTTGAACTAATCAAACAAAAAAGGAAAGGAAAGCTTCGAGCTGGCTGCTGTTGCTCCAGAACATTGGTGGCAGAAGCAGCCAAATGTGGTTTTGAACTACATGAATCTCACTCACCCGACCTGCACCGTCTGACCTCTATCTGTTTCCCAAACTGAAATCAAACTTGTGTGGTCGCCATTTACTGAGTTATAATTAAGTCATCCATGCTGTTGAGACTCACGATGGGACCTTCTTCCACGAACACGATTGTGAAGCGTGAACATCGGTCGACCAAGTGCGTTGAAGTTAAAGGAGGCCATGTTGAAAAATAAGGCAAGAACAAGTCCTCCCGTGATGTTTTCTGGTGAGGCCGAGAACTTTTTGAAGTATTCTCGTTAGTTGCCACCACAGTATCTCTGGCCTACATCCACCTACAGCTCATATCTAAAAGAAGCTGCACAGTTTTGCTTAATTATTGTTTGCCAAGAAATAGATCCAGCATGGAGCCCCTCCTTCCCAGAGCGTTAATTTAAATGTTTGATATCTGATGCATTCGGTGTATAACCTGCTTTAGTCTTGCATTGTTTAAAGAAGCTAGATAGCAGATTCTTTGTTTAAAATGATTTTAAATCGCAATGAACATCCAGTAACTTGAGGCATGAATAAGCACTTTGGGTTACATTTTATTGTAGGAAAAGTGCTACATAAATAAAGTTTGAATAAGAAAGAGGGCCGAACAGCAAAATGAAGGTGACACAGGGCACAGCAAAGACAACAGACTGGTCAGGGACACGAGGAAAGAAACAAAGGAATATGAAAGGAGTGACAGAGGAGGAGGCACCATTACAGAGTGAGGCTGACTGAAGCGCTGAGAGACAGTCAGCGGGTTAAAGATGAAGGCAGAAGCGAAGAAAATGGCAGCGAGGAGACGCAGCTCCGCCATTTAATAGCAGCTTTGTCGCAGCAGGTTGCTCAAGTCAGACATTGTGAACGTGTGTGTGTGTGTGTGTGTGTGTGTGTGTGTGTGTGTGTGTGTGATAGAGAGATAGTTTCCAGAGTTAATAGCAGCATTGTAGCCAGCAGGGAACAAAGCTTAATTATACCCTTTCATTCACAAGTCTTGTCTTTTCTTTCCTCCTACCCATCTCTCCTTCTTTCTTTGACACTCCTTTCTTTCATACTCTTAACCTTACTTCACCTTATCTCTTATTCTTCATCCATCCTTTCTTCCTTCCTCCTCTTTTTTTCTTTATTCACAACCTCCCTTACCTTTCTTTAGTGCAGTCACTTTTTCTATCCATCTCTCTTCATGTCACAAAGTTTCCTCTTGATAAGATAAAAACCAATGGCAGTCCTCATATCATTGCTTTCTCTCTGCATTAGTCCACTGAAAAAAACAACAACACACTGCTAATTAGCAATTGAGTGAATATGAAAATGAAGTTATTGTGAAATTGAATCAGTCCATTTGTCCATTCATTCATTTAATTATCATTCAAATAACACAAATCAGCCCAAATCATTTATTATCAGTTTAATGATGACACGCGGCTCATTTACTCGCAGCGTGACGACTGTTTGGGATGCTGTCTCCTGCTAGCCTCTGTTGTCCACCAGCATTACTGCAGCTCTGTGGAAAGTAAGAGGTAGCAAACACAGAGACGGTGTGAAGTGTTGCAGAAGAGTGTGTGTGTGTGTGTGTGTCCGAGTTAACTCGGCAGAAGTCAGTGTGAATCTGTGGCCCGGATGTTCATTTGTTGTATTGACACAGAACCATGTTGAATTAGAGAATTACAAGCTTAAACCTTTTTATGCTTTTAAATAATAGACTGTATCCTGAATATGTGGACTCTGAGGCGTTCATTAGCACAAACAGGTTTTGGCCATGCTCAATATTCCATGCAAACACCACACTCACAAACACACACTAGGTTGGTAATTTAGCCACACAAAAGCAGTTTGATCTAATAATTCAGTAATCCAGCAAGGCTTTGAGTCGATTGAACAAATAGGCCTTCAGGCCACACAGTCAAACCGAGTTCTACTAAGAGAGAGTCGACTGGGCATGGACACACACACGTACAGATGATTTAGACACACTTAGAGAGAAAACTCCGATTCCTAATGAGGTGGAGCTGAGGCACAAACATGCAGCCAGTCTCTGTGTATGAGAGGTTTCCCAGTAGGACATTTAAAAACCCTGCTTCCCTTTGTAATAGAAGTCTTGATGAAAGCTGCTCTGGTCAGGGTGGCATTATGGGCTTGATTGTGATTGTGTGCTTTTTATTTTTATAGCTTTCTTACCTCTGCAGATGAGCTTATGCTTTCATTACCATTTGTTTGTCTCTCAGCAGGGTTATTAAAAAAGCTAGCGGGCCAGTTTTCATGAAACCTGGTGGAGAGCTGCAGCATGCCCAAAGATAGAACCCATTAAATTGTGGTGTGGACCTGCGTGGGGATAATAAATAGGAGAGTTAACTATTGGCCTTGGTGGAGGTTTGTGCTCTCCAAGTGCTCTTCTAGATGTTATTTGCTTTTAGTTACTCATTGAATGTGTTGTTTTCCCAACTATATCAGAAAACTTTATTGATACAGAAGGTATCATGGCTAGAAGATGAACCTACGGCCACAATGTAGGTAAAGATGAAACAGTGCATCTGTTATAACTTTTTTTTAACCTACCACCGATCTGACATGGTGATATGGCCCATGAGAGCTTACCCAAAAGTTTTCTCTAGTAGGAAACAGATATCACATCCAGTGTATCAATGTATGTTTCTATGACTCTGTGTTCTACACATTAAACTGCTGCAGTTTTGCATTTGAAACTATGACATATCCCATGATATTGATGCTCAAAGTTGGTTCTAGAAGAAAATCATGCTGAACAAAAATGATTTGGGCTTTAGATTGTGAGACCTGGAGAGGTTGTAAAATAGATGTGGTTGCAGTTTAAATGTGTTTTTCCCACCCCTATGTACGTGGCCGGTAGCTCTGATAATATTCATGGTATGAATGTTAAATTTAGCATGGCTTCATTAAATATACTACATGGTTTGTACAAAGAATCTGCAGATTCTAAGGTGGTCAGGTTATTTTGTTTTTTATATGATGATCCACTAGTCTTTGAAACTAATTAGAGAATAGCTTAAAACACAACCTCCTGCCTTTTCTGAAGCTTGTCAGGGTGTCGCATTCAATGAACAGGCCGCCCAGCAGACCTCAGAATTTCAAGAACGGGTTTAATAACATCAGTGTCACTGGCTCACTGCCGTGGGGGAGTTATTTACTCTCTAATTTACAGTTTTGATTAGGTGTCTGAAAAAATGTCAGAATTTTCCAAATTCTCTGTCCTGCCATGCTGATAGAATCAGTGAGGATAATTGAATTTCAAATTTTTCATACCCCATGTTGAGCACAAGGTTGTTCAATTTGACCTTACAGCTGTGGAGCTAAACTGAATTTAGTTTTTGTTGTTTTTGTTCTTTTGTTTGTGTGTTTTGGTATTTTTTCAAAAGAAAAGCTCACTAGAATAATGAGCCCATTTTTTTTGCTTTATGCCCTGAAGGGTAAATAATAATTTCCCCTATTTTATTTTTATTTAATTTAGCATTAAAGATGTTTAACCCATTGATATACTGAAGTCAATATGATGTGACAAGTCATTGTGTAAGCTGGATCAACCTACATGTACAATAGTGCATTATCTGTGTAACATTTTATGCAGACATTTGTTACATTTCATATAGGATAGCACATATAAAGAAACAAGACTGTCTACTGTCTTCCTTGTCTTCCCCATTCCTTGTCTCTCTGCTGTATGTTCCCTCCCCCTTTTGTTTCTGATTCATCCCTGTTTGTCTCTGTGTGTGTCTGTGCCTCACTGTTACCCCTTTTCCACCAAGAAGAACCAGGTGCTAGTTCAGCACTGGTGCTATTTGGTGCTTAGTTGGTTCAAATCTCCTTCCTCCTAAGAACCTGTTTGCTTTTCCATTGGTAAGGAGCCAAGTTGGAGCCACGCCATTGTGTCACCGTAACATGATGGTCTTAAGGCTGATTGCGAGGATTAGGTCCCCTGTTGCCCGGGCACATCCATGATCGCACTACTGATTGGGACACAATTGTACCGGATTTCAGCGCTCAACAGTGTGTGCAAAACGTCCGTGTGAAGTCCAATACATCTGCGATCGGACCAGGGACGTCCTTGTGAAAAAGGACACAAATTACCACTTGTGTGTCCCTTTCCACCGGTGATCGGTACAAGTATATCTTCAGCTATTAGTTCCAGAAATCTTATTACATCTACAGAAAGACACATTCATGTTCACCATAAGGAAAAACAATATATGCAAACCAAAGATGAACAAATTCAAAACTTGATTTGATGATGGTGCTAGATTAAAAGTTGAGTTCACCAGAGTTCACAGAGACCAGAGACGTTTATACCAATGTTTAACAGCTATGGAGATATTTCACTAAAAAACTAAAATAGTAACCTCATGGTATAGATGGAGGAAAGGTCAACCTATCAATAAAGTTAACTGGCTTCTTAATTATGAATGAAGGTCTAGACTGAAATATGTCAACAATGGATTTTAGCACAAAGTGGTGGTACTGTTAACCCAGAATGTTTCCTTGAGGATGCCACAGTCATTGTCACAACTCTGTGCACAGTTATCAAAGCTGGTAAGAAAAAAAAAGTTCCAGTAAGGATGAAATTAACTGGCATGATGTAAAAGCACAGTGATTAGGATGCACACCACATGGGCTCAAATGCCGCAGAGTTCCTGGATCCGTTCCAGGTTGCCTTGGACCTTTACAGTTTGTGGTCTTTCTCCACTGTCACTATTTCATAAAAGCAAAAATTACCCAGAAAATGATTTTATAAGAAGAAAAATGTAAGTATTCACAAACTCACCCTTTTTAATAAACTACGATGTTCAGTTTAAGTATGATGTTCTGTTGTGTAAAACCCTGCACAAAGGTCTAAAAGAACAAGGACAGCAGCTTTGTTAGTGTATTCTGTTAAGAGTGTTAGTTAATCAGTCCACATAAGTGCAGGTTAAACTCTGTGTCAGGTGAACATTTAGAGGCAAAGGGGGAATATTAAAACAAAAAGCTTTGGTTTAAATAAAAGCACAATTTTTAACATGCACATAAAAGTACAGGTAAAAATGTCATTTCGCTCTTTGAATAGACTTTAAATTATGATCACATTACTCATATGACTGTAGACAAAATTAAATGTTATTCACAATTCAACATTCTTCTGCCATATCACAGATTATGTACTATAGTGTGTTGCATTTAACCCTTTCATGCATGAATTATTTAAAAAAAAAAGTCTAGTTACATTTTTGAAATATTGATTATTTCAAGTCCTACAGGTAAATAAAGTAAAACTTTTTAACTGATATCAACATTAAAATTCCACACATGGCCTAACCCTCACATTAATCACTTATTTTATTTTCTGAAATTTTGTGTTTGGATATTGCACGTGAAGAATTGCTTAAAATGCACAAATTTACATTTAAAGGACATAGATTTGAAAATTAGATGAAGTCAAAATTATTGTTTCATTTTGTTGAGATATTAGAATTAAAGTTTTTTTACTGAGGAGATGTTGGGCATCTCTTTTAATCACTGCATAAATCTGGAAAGGGTGTCAAAAGCCAGACAAATATCCATTTTCATCATGTTTTGGGGAATAAATTGACCAATAAATTGGGCTGTGAATGGTAAACACCTTCAGAATATATAGAGAGATTAAACTGGGACGTTTGGTGTATTTAAGTGCTACTTGTGTGGAGATTTTTGGTTGGCTGTATGAGATTTATTTTTTCTTTCATAAAATTCTATAATTATTCTATTGAAAATGTTTTTTCACAGATTAAAAATAATAATAACAAATTAATTAAATCAATGAATCAATATCACTGTGTACACTC
>OMNN01085229.1:0-10733 GCA_900302755.1 Chromis chromis
CTCCCATTAGACCTGCGCTCTCTGGACTCAGTGGATGCTTTCAAAAAACATCTAAAAACATTTTTGTTTCTAAAAGCTTTCTAGTCCAATCTGACCCAGCGTTATGTTTGTTTGTTCTTTGACTGTGATGGACATCCTCTGCGCATACACATTTGTAAAATCTTTGTATTTTTCATATGACCTTTACATTCAATTACACTTATATACATTTTCATATATAGTGTATATTATTACTATTATTATTTGCTCTTGTTTTTTATCTGTTGTTTCTGGGTTTTTGTTTTTCTTGCTGCTGTAAAGCACTTTGTGACTGCTGTCTGTGATAACTGCTATAAAAATAAATTTTACTTACTTATTTACTTTACTTAAGTCTCATCAATACAGATGTTAAAATCCAAGGTTTTCCAGCAGAACACCACATAGTACTAAAATGGCCAATGTTATTAGCTTGGGAATGCCTTAGGATGCCTCAAGAGGAACTGGAAAACAATGCTGGGGAGAGGGATGTCTGGAGTGCCCTGGTTCGCCTGCTGCAACCACAGCCTGACTCCAAATAAGCAAAATAGGTGGAGGGATGGATTGGTCTAAATTTAAATTTCTATGCAGTTGAAGGGGAAATTAGTTGCTCAGCACTTCCCTAAAAATCCCAGACTTGAATATTTTGGAGTAGGGTGCATCAGTACATTAGTAATAAACCCTAGTAATCACATGTATGCACAACTAATTTGTTAGCACTACTAGTCTAAAAATTGAAAATGTAGTTTCAACCGGTTTTGAGTTTGTGTACCAGCGAAACTGCAGCTGCAAGGGTTTCAGAATACCTTGAAAAACATCTCAAAACACCTGTAGGATTCGTGGTGTTGACTTCAGGAAACACAGCAACGTTGTGAGCTGAGCGCCAGGTCTGAATGCAGGTATACAGGAGGGTATTTCTGTGGTGCTGGACTTTTTTTGTTGAGCTCTAAAGCATTGTGAGTTTAAGTCAGTGAAGCGTCTGCTTGCAACACATGAAAGAAGTTTCTGAAAGACGAAAAAAAAGTCTTTGTAAGTTGTGGGAAAATGGCCACAAAGGCCTGAATTAGATAAGCAGGAACAAAGATAGCAACAGGGTAGGAGTAGTATGGGTCACTGTCCTCCAAAAGCAGATTATACCTTGAGAGAGATGGTTTGTGTGTCTTTGTTTGTCTATCTGTAGATATTTATTGTAAGCTTTTTGTCTCTTTGTGTCTATCTTTGTGAGGGCCAGTTTGAGTTTTGGACAATTTTGGAAAAGGGAGGACATTTTGGCTCTTTCTTACTTCAGAATATAGATTTTGGTTCAGGTAAGGGTTACACACATTGGGAGGTAGTGGTTAAAGTTAGGGTAAGAGAGTCCTCACAAAAAAAATAGTACAAATGCGTATAAAATATTCATGTCTCCTCTTCAGCAAGAACCTGAGGTTTCATTCTGTCCTTCCTGGCAAATACCACCCTTTTTACTTCCCACAAAAATGGATTATTATTCTGTCCGACAGCATCTATATATTGGAGCAAAAAAACAAATAATCAGAGTTTTTTTCTGCTATCAGTCTATGGATGCTGACGATGCAATGACTCTAGCAGCTCAAACTTTTCTTAATCATGTATTGGTGTTTTAATGAAGTGATAATGAAGAAATCTAACTGCTAACAGCAACTACTTGCATGTGATCTATGAATAATGACAGGTCTGCCCTGCTCTGAATATGCACAACTGAATAGAAAAAACAATTTCTTTCAGTCAAACTAAATCATAAATTTCACGACTACGGCTCACTTCATCCTGATCCCATTACAGAAAGCTCTTAAGAAAGTCTTAAATTAACTCAGAAATGTCTTCTAATAGTAAAACGTGCCTCAGTGCACCTTTTTAGGCCTTTTTTTTCTATGTGTTTATCATTTTCGAAGATGAATATCTGCTCTTTTCTGAGCTTTTTGTGTCCGATACAGAACATCACTCACACTGCCTCTCAGTGAAGTGCATCCTTGGACAATGGCTTCGTCTGACAGTAAAAATAAGGCCTCTCAAGGTCGAGATGCTTTTGTATCAGCATGCGTGGCTGTGTTGGGAGAAGGATATCCAACTGTTGTGTCTGGACAAAAGAAATGAGGAGAGACAGGGCTGAGTGTTAGTGGTTATACTCTTGCCAAAATATTCTTTATATGAATTCAGCCACACTATTCCCCCAAAATACTGAAGATACTAAAACAAGAAGTAAAGAAGTTTAACTTTTCTTTGTTGGGGCTTGGCTTAGCTTTACCGAAAGACTGTAATTTGGGAAATGAATAATCTGACTGACATGTTATTTCTCATTAGATCAGTCTGTGCACAAATCTACGTGTAAGATCGCCTTCCAATTGCATTTGATTGTTTGTACACTTCAGATTTTCTATAAATTAAACAACCAAAGATACAAGGGTGTCAAGCAACTTAGTGAATTTACACTTTTAAGGTACTTGGCGTTCACTTGCATATTTAAATTTTATGCTAACTTCCACGTTGTACTTTTCAGCTGTAGTTATTTTACAGCATATTAAAATACTATCATAAAATACTGAATGATGTCAAATACAAGAAATTGTTATGGTGGTAAGGTATGATGTAAAAGCTTTCTGACAGTATATAAAATGATTAAAATCAGCTACAATAATGAAAATAATAATAATGCAAGCAGAGCCGGCCCTACCCAATGTGGTGCCCTAGGCAAGATTTTATATGGCGCCCACCTCCATCGGCAATTTACATACGCTTACAAAAGAAATCAAATAGCATTGTTTTGTAGTCGTCTGAATTGTAGTCGTCAAGGTTTTCCAGCAGAACACCACATAGTACCAATATGATCAATGTTATTCACTTCACCTGTCAGTGGTCAGAATGTTGTGGCTGATCGGTGTTTATATCTATAGTACATTTCCCTGATAATAAATCCTTACTCCTAGTGCTTCCTCAGTCATTGATTAAACCCCTTAAAAACCCCATTCCTGTGTATTCAAATTGCATATTTAGAAGTTTTGTTTACATGAAAACACTGCCTTCCTGCCTTAAAATGGCCTAGATGTAACTCTGCACCATTTAGTCCTTGAGAATGTGCAGCTCTAAGAAGTCCTCACCTGCTTCTCCTTCCACTGCTTGCTGCAGCTCAAGCACACCAGCTCACCTACGACTTTGCTCAAACACTGTAAAACCTCTCCATCAGCCCGGGAATTGACTACTTACTTCATGCATATTATGCCTTCTAGCATATAAAAACACCATAGGTAAAACATGTGATTATCAGCGAAGGGAGTCTTATGTAAGGTTTGGATAGTTGCTGTTAAATTGTGGTATTGCTACTGCTACAGGGGTCCTGGTCGGCTGATTTGACCATTTTTGCAGAGCCAGGTTAGCTTTTTCCTCCTGTTTCCAAGGCAAACAAGGAAAACAAACGTCTTGTGCTGCAGAGCACACCTGCCTACAAGGGATTGACTTATATCTTCTGTGTATAGATGTGAGTGGAGTGCCAACTTTAAGTGTCCAAACTCTTTTCTTATACATCTTTCCTCATCTCTTAGCTTGGATTATGTTCTTTTACACAATTGCAAGCCTCTTCTAAAGACCGTGTCAGATCTGAGGCTCATTCTGCCCCCATGCAACATTTTTTTTTCACACCTTTTCCACACACTTCTCTAATGATGCTGCACCTCCACGTTCTGTTTCGAGCCGGTGCACATCCTCAGCACCTAATTCTGCATTTCAAGGAAACCAGTTAGCAACACGCGCACGCAGACGGCTGCGAATGATACACAGGACCACACCTCATTCTCTCTCATTATTAATGAAGGGGTCAGGTAGGACACGGCGCTAAGCAAGACATAGCACAAACTGAGGAACATGATGTGAATTTTTTTTTAAAAAGAAGAAAACAGACAGAGTGGGCAAGGCAGGCTGGAGTGAGTCGCAATGACTAATGAGTAGTTCGGTGCCGCTGTATCATCATGCTGGGATGTGTGTTTGGTCAACCTGTTTAGAAAATGAATAATTGGGTGAGTTGGCGTTTGTGAGGCTCCTACAGAGAAGGACTCCCTTAACGCCGCTACTACTCAGCAACTAATGACATTCATTTGTAGACAAAAGCAACTTATGAACTCATGTAATACCCATTTTAAACTGTAAATATGGTTTAATATTACATTTACAACAAAAACCACCCCTGTCAAATTATATGCAATCTATTTCTGTACAATCAGCAATGTTGCGAGTTGATTGCAGCTTTACTCCACTACACTTCATTTTCTATCAGCTTGCTATTTACTTAAAGCAAGCGAATGAGAGTTTTTACCTGCCACATTACTAAGCCTCGGCTGCCAAACCACCTGACATGATGAATAAAAGCACAAATCAAGAAGAAAATGTGTATTTTATATAAGTCACTTTCATTAATGCAACGTTAACAGTTGTATTCCTGCCACCTCTTGTGTTTAAAGCATATACCTCTACTGCAAAATAGAGATTGGAAGCAGGTTGGTGAATTTCATATACAATTTTTTTTTTCATGTAAAATTGCACTAGTTGTAGGAAAAATAGGAATCTTCTTTTTTTCTCTGTTTATGAATCGAATTATTACTCTATATTTGTTGAACTGTAGGCTTTCCTTTTGAAAGCAATGCATCAAATGCTATGAGTGTGGCCTATGTGCATTACACATGGCAGTGGTGGCGCAACGGTTTAGCCCCTGGGCTACTGATCAGAAGGTCGGAGGTCGCTGTTTGGGCCCTTGAGCAAGGCTCTTAACCCTTACTGCTCCAGGGGCGCCGTACCTTGGCTGACCCTACGCTCCGACCCCAACTGGGATATGCTAGAACACAATTTCACAAATGCTGTAAAAATGTATTTTGTCTTCTTCTTCTAACCTTTACCTGACTTTAGTCACATGTCAGTTTAACTACCATTGAAATAAGTGCATCATCTGGATTCTGACCTCAGGAAATTCCCTATCCCTTACTCTGCTTCCCATTGAGACCATGCAATATTTACAACATTCGGTTCTATTGAGGAAACAAATTGAAGATTACCTTCAGTTAAATGAGCAGAAGTTCCCTTTCTCCATCTCTGTCCTCAAATCTCTTGCTAGAAATATAAGTATTGTGTTTTTTCATGAGGCCGACAGCAAAACGAAACTATTTTTCTTTCTTTTTAAGACCTGCAGATTGTGTCGTGTGCTTTTATTACCATGCATCTCAGTTACCGCAGCTCTCTTTTAAATGGGATTCCATCAGTCTTTCTTTTCTCGCCTGCAGGCGGTTTGAGATCGCTGCAGCAAGACTCCTCACCTGTACTGTTGTCGAGTTGAGAGGCAACATTTCCCCTTTCCTGGCCCGCCTTCATAGGTTACCAGTCAAATACGGAATTGATTTTTAAAATTATTTATAAAGCCCTGCATGGTTTGGCAGCCAACCTACATCCAGGCCTCTCAGATCATCTGATCACATGCTTCCGTCTGCTTCCTGTGCTCTGCCAAAATCCAAAGCATCGTTGACCCCAGACAGTTTGCCCCTGCTGTCAGATCTGCCCCACTAACCACCACTTTGAAATCCCATCTTAAAGACCAACCAAAGCTATCTTTGAGCCCCTTTTTTGATAAGAGTGTTAAAATAATTGTCTGTTACAGATTTTTACATATTTGCTCTGTTAGTTAATTTTACATAACTTTATACGTCCACTACACACATGGTACTTCTTACTCCACTACAGCTTTTGTTGCTACTTTAGATTTCCTGTACCTTTCCTGTCCATTGAAAACAATGCATCTTCAAATGTAGTCTCAGCTCATCATCAAGCTCTGCAGACGCCTGATAACGATCCTGATCATTTGAATCAGGTGTGTTGGAAGAGGGAAACATCTAAAACATGCAGGATAGGGGCTCTCGAGGACCAGGGTTGGCCACCCCTGCCTTAAGCTAAATAAACTATTCAGCCACCTCATTGATTGATTGGATTGACTGAAAATGCACAGATGTCCCAACACGTGAAATAATGTTGCTTTACTGAGCTCTTCAGGAGTAAAATGCAACGAATGCAACAAGAATCTTAATCTAAACTTGCTTAAGTGTTTGGCTATCGTGTGACATCAGTACAGCTTCATTGCATCGTGGCATTGATTCTCCAAGTCTCTGGAACTCTGTTAAAAGGATGGAACACCCTTCTTCCAAAAGACATTCCCTCATTTGGTGTTTTGATGATTGTGGAGAGCACTGTTGGTCCAAAATCATTCAGAGACATTCAGTTTGGTTGAGATCTGGTGACTGTGAAGGCCTTATAGGATATGAGTCCTCATCAAACCATTCAGGTACCCCTTGTGTCCTATGAATGGGGAAATTATCACCCTGGAAGAGAACACTCTCATCAGGGTAGAAATGCTTCATCAAAGGGTGAAGGGAATTACTCGGAACAACTGTAATGATTTGCAGGGACCCAAACAATGTCAGCAAAAACACCCCTCAAAGCATAAAGGAGTTCACTGTAAATCACTGTAAGGGTCAGGGGTTTAGGTTTTCCTTTTAATCTGTCACCCATCTGTGTATTGAAAGTTCATCATAAAAGACACTCAGTCAGAGTTAGAGTGTAATATTGTTAATGTAGTCTTAGATTCTACACTTGGTTTCATCTTGTCCTGTAGTCAATAGAGACGTATAAACTATCTAAACTATCAGACAGCAGGTGGTTAACATCTCTGGAAAATGTAACTTTTGAAAGTTTTGGTTCTGTGGAGCATTTTATGGACTGCTCTTACATGAAATTATTTGTCATAAATTGAGAGTTATGCACACAAAGCTAAAGAAAACAGTTTGATGTGCAGAATGCTGTCTTTATCTCACATGTCTGTAACTGTCTGTGCATGCAGAGTCGCAGTGACTTTAAGTTTGGACTGAGCCGCTACATACAAACAAGCTTGAATATAATGAGGAAAAACTTGGAATAGCATAAATAAGAATTTTACAAACAGCTGCAGTTAACACCACAAGCCTCTCACCCACCCACGTATACTGGTTTAAAAAAAAACTGCAGCAACACACCACAGTGAGAGGATCCTCGGCCTCCTGGAAGCCCCTCTGGCTGGAGCCTGGACCACTAGCAGGGGCCCCTTCTCTCTGCGGGGGAGAAGTTGTTGTAAGCTAAGGCAGAGAGCGAATTGCCAGCCTTATGATTCCCTCCACGTAACTCTGATTCCGAGCCACTCACAGATCAATAGCAGTCTTTGAGCAAAAGCAGAGGCCCTATTGTGGCTGCATTCGCCAGGGCCGAGCCACCGCCACCACTGGTGCAGCTAAACCATGACGGATTCATCCCGGCCTGGTTCTCCCATTAGTCAATCACCACGGGTGAAAACACAGACCTAAGGTCCCCTAATGGGAATTTAATGCACTTCAATGTACCTGCAGCCAAATAGAAAGAAAACGGCTGCTGTTTTTCCCTCCACAGATGATGACTCACAGTGGATATTAGACCGCCACAGTCAGCGAGGCCGACATGTATCATAAGTAGAGTCTCTTTGTGTGCAGAAGCGGCTCCAAATTGGAATTGGGGCGCTGAGTGGACTTGTGTGCCGCCGTTGGGTATAGAGCTTAGTGGATGGATTGTTTCTTTTAATGGGAAGTGGGAAGTGTGTCTATGCATGTGTGTGTTGGGGTGTGCAAGCTTGACAAAACCTTAAGTGTGCATGGATACAAGCTTGTCCTTGCGTGTGTTCACCTCTCAGCTGTGCAAACACAAAAAGTGATTCTCTGCGGTGGGAATTAACCTCTATTATACAGCTTTGAGAAGTTCTGATGTGTTATGCTGGTGTTTTCATGGAAACTGAATTCACAGAAAATTCAGATTTTGTGCTTTTTGAGCAATTTTCTCCACTGAAGTTGCTTCCTTACTCTTTCTACTTAGCATTCGGCATATGAATTATGTATATAGATGGATGTATCAACCCTTATGGCCCATAGTGTATCTACTACTTGCTTTTCTCCAAAAAAATAAAGATTTTTTTTCTGCTTGACTAAAGTCTTAATTGATCTAATTACTCGCTCAATTTGACTTTCCAATCTAAACTTCCCTTGAAGAATCCTCATTCTAGCAGAGCATGAAGGGGTAAATATTTTAATGGTGTCCATGTGCTGGTTTAAGCAAAGAGGAGAAAGTAAACACTGTTTGTAATGCTAAATACTTTGCTGAGCGGATCAGCTTAGGAAGTGTTTCATACATAGTTGTATTTTTATCTGGGAGTCACTGAATGCTCATTTGTGAGCTGCAGCCTGTTGTGGTTGCTTGAGATTTCGCAGAGTCTCAACAGGCCAGCGAAATTAGCATCATACTTCCAAGTCTTTAATTTTGGCTTTTGGAGTTGCTTTCACATTTAGTTGCACTTTTACATCTCTGTTAAGTTTCTTGTGTAATGGTACTCCCCCCTGCTTTATCAGCACTTCCAGTAACTGTTTGCTATTAGGATTCTGTGTGATTTCCACTGTGCAGTGAGCCGAAACATCATTCAGGCCGTGCTCCCTATACGCACTGTGCTTTGGCCCTTTTGTGCTGTTTATGCCGAGGGCTGCGACGCCAAACCCTCTGAACCAAGCGGAGGGCAGAGTGCAGGGCCTGGCTAGCTGGTGGCAGTAACCCTGTGAACTGTCCCTTGGACACACAGATTCATGTGCACACGGACTCCGAGTGGGGGATGAGTATAAAACATGACAGTATTGGCAGGTCCCGGGATGGCCGGGGTCTCGTCCGCCCCTCCAAGGTGTTGGGATTCATAATGACCCCGTATGCTTCTATCCGATGTGTATTGAACGCTTGTGACACATAAAACTGTCGTGGCGCGATAAGAAATAACCACTGTCAGCCCACATCTGCGCTTCAAAAGATTTAAGCACGGACGGAGGAGAGGGGAGGTGGGAGAGATGGACCAGAGAGGAGAGGATAGAGGGGGGAGGCAAAGGGCAGTCTGCATGGCGGACCAGCATGATTCATGCGCCCACGACAGGGCACAGGCTTTTTTTTCAAAAACACTTCTGTTACTATGGCTTTGTCACTGGTCTGCTGACTAATACCAAAATAGTGATTCACACCACAGAACTGCATGTCCAGTTCAGAAAACCATTTTTTACTTTTCTTGTACAATGTGTCTTTGAAATGTTTTTTTTTCAGTGTCATCTGTCATCTAAATCCTCAATTGTTCCTCTTATGTTAAGAGATAGATACAGTGAATAAATGCATAGATGGGCTATTGGAAAGATGACACATGGATGTATGTTGGAGGACAGATAGACAGAGCAGTAGATAGATGCATAGATAGGTATGGAAGGATGGTTAGATGATTACGAAGGTGTTTAGATGGAGTGGATAACACATAAAAAACCATATAAAAGTGACACCTGTATCGCATCTCCCACTTTTGTTTCCAGAAAACCAGTGCAGTCAGTTTGGCGAAATGGCTGCAACAAAAAATGTAAACGCAGTAAATTTCCCTCCGAAGTTATCAAATCAGATGCACATTATTTCCCGTGCGTCTGTTAAACACAAAGGAGACGTTGTCATAGGTTGTGCATCTCATTTAACAAAGAGTAAAACACAAGTAAACAGCCTTGGATGTTTTTGTTTTTTTTCCCCTTCGCTGTGATGTTTCCAGACTTGGTGGACTAATGTGATTTTGAATGATGAGACGCGCTCAGCATGTCTTCTAACTCACAAAGGGGTTCCAGGTAGTTCTACCTGTTAACCGGCGGTTAGCCTAAGCGTCTGAGCCCGCTTCCCTGCGGCGAGGCAAGAACTTCAGCTCCGCGGGGGACGAGAGAGACGGAGGCGATGAGAATCGTGTGCCGTTTCCCGATCGTGTCATCAGTCTTGTGAGATAGGGGGGCGGCGGGGAGTTTGCAAGAGTGACTGCACAAATACAGTATCTGCATGCCTGTAAGGCGCACACGTGGATGTAATAATTGTGCTTGTAAGTTCAGATACAAGTCTTGATGGGACATTTTGAATGTTTTCATTTGGATTCTACATAACCACACAGTTTTCTGCTCAATGGGGTTCAGTTGGAACCCATTTTTAAGCACCAATCCGGATTTACATCGTTATCATGATGTTATATTTAATTTTACGTGGCTTGGTGATCCCCTGATATTTCTTCTAGCACCGTTATCTGATCACAGTTTAAGAGAGTCCAATATTTAAACCCACAGAAGTAATTGCATTTCCATTTAGGGCTAATCAGAAAATATTAGCATTCGGACATAGGAAAAGACAACCGTGGCGCTAAGAGACTGTCTGCACTCTCAGAAGGTTACATAATCATGTGATGATGGATGTTGTGGATCTTTTGTGGATGGTGCAACACTTTCAAGCAGTAACCCAAAAATAAAGCCAGCGCTGAAGTGCCAAAAACTGCAGTTCCTTAAACTGCCACTTGAGGCTGGCTCAAAAAGCGAGTCAAGCCCAATAGACCTCCATGTTAAAATGCTCAACTTTACAGCAGAAATAAACATGATTAAGCCTTGTACAAAAAAAAAAGATTTTGGTCTCTATTGCTAAGTTGCATGTTCATGACAACTCTACAGTAGACAAACTGTTATATAACTCACCTGTTTAAACTGCATGAAGGATCAAAGTTATGCATATAGGATTAAGGATACACATAAAGACACTGTCACAAATTCCATGGGTTTGGCTTCATACACGGTCCACCCCTTTGC
>OMNN01085239.1:3679-13991 GCA_900302755.1 Chromis chromis
ACAGAAATGAGCACCTAGAGTGGATGTTTTGCTTACTGCTTTAGGGACTTTCTCCTGTACATGCCGGTTTGTTTACATGTGTGAGGCTGACTTTCATCATGGGGATGGATGCAGAAGGACAACAGGATGATATTATACCTGTCAAGGGATTAGAGTAATGAATCTGAAGCATTGATAAATGGTAAAATGGTAAATGGTCTGCACTTATGTAGCGCCTTTTCTACCTCAGCGGTACCCAAGGCGCTTTACAATGTGTTTCGCATTCACCCATTCACACACCACTGGTGACAGAGCTGCCATGCAAGGCGCTAATCTGCCATTGGGAGCAACTTTGGGTTCAGTGTCTTGCCCAAGGACACTTCAGCATGTGGGGGGGGACCGGGGATCGAACCACCAACCTTGTCATCAGTGGACAACCCGCTCTACCACCTGAGCCACAGCCACCTCTAGGATGATAAACATCCTAGAGGTCCTAGAAACCATTTGGTAGAAAATATGATCATTCTGCTATGGGGATAAAAAGCTCTGACTTGTTAGTATATCTTTAAACCATAATCATCTTGGGTGGAGCTAAGCAAAGTACGCAGCTTCAGTGTTCCTTTAAAATAGTGACAAGCGGAATTGATTTGGTGGACCAGTTGCATGCATGGAGGTGAGAACTGTCACTAAAATGGATAATTCCATTTACCACGGCACAATCGAAATCCTCTGCAAAACTTGAAATTTACAGTGTGGTAGGTTTCTGCCTGGAGGCTGTTGTTTCCCATCTTGAAGGGGCCAATGGCAGGCCAATACCCACAGCCTATATCTGGTGAAACAGATTACAGGTGTCAAGATACACAGTCCAGCTGAAACTCTACTAGTCAACAGGTGGCGCTAATGTGACAAGTGACGTATCAGTGCAGCAGCAAAAAGCAGGAAAGAAGAAGACTGGTAGTTAGCAACATTGGTTGTAAACAATACAGGATTCAAAATGGTATTTCTAAAAGAACCTGAAAGCCTGAATGTCCTCCTCCCGCAGACATCTTCCATGTCCAGGAGCTGTCGTCGATGTTCCTGCAGGTGAGGACGGCGTTCGGCCTGCGACTGCAGTACAGCTGGAGGGAGTTCCGTCTCTACCTGCAGGCCGACGAGCTGTGGAAGGACGACACGGTGGGGCTGTGCGGCACCTTCAACGGCAACATTCAAGATGACTTCCTGTAAGTGTGCGCCGGCCGACCTTTGACCCCTCCCGCGCCCTCCGTTAACCCCCCCCTCCGATAATAAAAAGAGAGAGCATACTCCTGTTTCAGAGGCAGAGAGGGAGGTGATGCTGAAGTGCTCTCTCTCTCTCACACTCCCTCTCTGTAATGCACACTGGCCCGGCGGCTCGGCATCAAAAGCCTCGCTCTCTGATCACCTCTTTTAGGCGGGCCAGATGAGCACCCAACTGGACACGCCACTTCAACAAGGAATTTACTGTTAGCGGAATAGGGGCTCCACTGTACCGTATCGTAATGGCCGACCATAAAGGGCGGATGTTGTCTAACAGCTGTAAATGGATATACATCACAGTTGGTGGCTGAAGTGGTCGTACGCTGCTAGAAGGAAAACTCACTTTTCCTGAATGTCCTTAGGAGAGGCTGCAGTCAAAATGATGACTTGCAGAATTCCCTGTTTTATATTTTGTCTTTATCTTTTATAGAAAGTAGTAAAGTTTTTTGTTTTCACTTCCCTTAAGGCTGCAATAGTGTAGTTTTTATAAATTCCAGTTGTTTTAGACAAATAAGGGCATATTTAGTGGACAAAAAAATAGATTGTTGAGTCGGGCATTCTGAAACACAGGTAGTACCTAGTACCTGCTATTTTAAAAAGGAAAGGGTGGAAACCTTTGGCAAAGATGCTTCTGCTATTGTATTAGTATCAGTAGCTGCTCCAGCAGACTGCAGAGGGGATATAGAGAGGGTGACGGTGATGGCAAATGTATTTTACATTGAATATCAGATAACCTATATGTGTAGTTTGGCTTAATCTTTTCAAAAGTTACAAAACTCTGTTTCTGCCCTGATTTAATTCCACCGAGAGTCGCTTTCTGTCTTAATCTTTCTTTAAACGTTTAGCATAGAAAGTGATGAATGAGACACTTATGAATGCCTGAACTGTTGATAGTAAGAAACCA
Organism: Chromis chromis; assembly: GCA_900302755.1. Taxonomy (NCBI): domain Eukaryota; kingdom Metazoa; phylum Chordata; class Actinopteri; family Pomacentridae; genus Chromis; species Chromis chromis. Next base: position 5,838 of record OMNN01085239.1, read on the forward strand.
CTCTTATCTCATTCGGATAAGTGTCTGCATTGTATTCTCTTGTATTGATTTGCATGTTGACGATTTGGAATTGTGGAGAGGATGTTGAGGTAAATAAGATGATTAGGTAAACTTAGGTAAAACTGGCCAATTACCATATGTGCTTCATCTAAACACAAAAAGCCCTAAGAAGGAGCATGAGTGAGTAATGAGTGACTAAAAACTGCAGCTGCATCGCTTCCCAGGGTTGGATGCTTGATGGGTGTACAACTAGAAAAGTGATTGACACACATCCTAATATAAATGTGCAAACACTGGCTACATCTCACTAGATGAATGCTTCACTTGTGGGCTGTCTGCTCCTGGATTTCCACCTGACCAATATGGCCGTTCATCTGGAAATTTTCTCTTATATTAAGAAAATAGTTCACTAGAATGTGTTTCTGAAAACATCTGAAGCAAGAAATACACCATGCAGTTGCTCAATCTGTCTTCATTTTGCAGAGATTCTAGAGGCGATTCACGATAGCAAGGAAATGACACGTACCATGACACTAAAACACCACATAAACAAACAAAACATATTTTATTAGGACAACCTAATTAAAGAACAGCCGCTGCTAATGCTTCTGTAACTATAGCTAGCATTAATGTTGCTGTTGTAGCACTAGCTGTCAGTATACTTTCAAAGCAGAAATTGAAACTATTAAAAGTGGCACTTCATCCTTGGGCTTACTTTGATATATCATGACCCTGAGACTCGATGGTAACACTATCCTGATTTTTGGTCTTACCATATTAAAAACAAAACGATCCAGCTGTTTTCTATCTCCACGTTGTAGTACTGAATCTGTGCTGTGATTTTCTTTCAGATCTCCTTCAGGTATGATAGAAAGCACTCCTCAGCTGTTTGGAAACGCCTGGAGGATCTCGTCAGCCTGTTCGTCCAGCCTGAGTACACCTCAGCTCGACCCCTGTGACACACATCAGCAGGCCGGTCAGTTTCTCTTCCTCCACAAGTGATTACAGTGTTATAAGCTATAATGATGGTCAAGATCTTTAAATTTTAAGGTGTTAATTGTATGTGCCAAAGATATTCAGTGTGTAATATCAGGTGAAAATGTATGAAGCCTCTAAAATAATGCTGTATAATAGAGAATATAATCATTAATATATACCTTTTGGACAATGTGATGGTGATCTGGCAATAAGAATTAAATGTACTAGTTCAGATTGTATATATTCAAGGCTTTGATCCAAAACTGATTTGAATGTAATTGTACTTTAGATATCTATTCAAGATCAAGAGTTTTTATTTGACACGTGCTCATGCAGTATGGGCAGTGATATGCATAGCTGTGCAATAACAAGACACGATGAAAATAGAAGAAAAAATAGACGTAAATATCGAGGAGTGCAAAGATTGTGAGGCCAATGTGCAGCGTACGTTGTGCAAGGGTTGCATTTCTGTGTGTATGTTATGTTTATGCATAAGAGCGTGTGTGCATACGTCCATATGTTATATACATATTCACATTGATCCAGTGTGCTGTTGCTGTTTGAAATATTTTAATTATGTGCAACCACAAATTTCTTTGAAGTCACAATCAGACTCCTGGAGGGCTTTTACTGTAAACCAGCTGCAAATACATGAATGTACTCTGAAGCTGTTAATCAGACTTACATTGTCTGCATATTTCTACATTCTCTGTACAATGGCACCTTCCCTTTTCAGTGACCTACGCCTCAGAGATGTGCGATGTGTTGAACCAGGATCTGTTCTCTGCCTGTCACGAGTACCTCAGTCCGACACCCTTCCACCAGCAGTGTCGCTCAGACACCTGTAAATGTGGGACGTCCTGCCTCTGCTCTGCGCTGGCCCACTACGCTCGCCACTGCCGCCGATTCTCCATCATCATCGACTTCCGATCGCACATACCCGACTGTGGTGAGTATTCAGCCATGTTCTGTCTGCGTACCAAAGAGATGCCGTGTCAGAGAATTCATCTTCGAAGGTGCTGTGTTTTTGTCATAGCGTGTGTTTTACGACCCAGCCTCTAGGGTCAGCTGGGTGTAACAAAAACCTTTAAAAACTTTTTAAAAAACTGTTATTGGTCAGGGTAAAGCAATTTATTGCTTAGTGACAAAACGGTGAGAATACAAGTAAACAGAGCTAGTGGGTGGATGTTGCTAAATCAAAGAACCAAATAAAACCAAATGAAGGCTAACAGAGTTCTGAAAGCTAGCTAATCAAAAACAAAACAACTGAAGTCCTTAGCCAAACTTAAACACAATAGTAACTTACACAACTAAGAAAAGAAACTAAACATACAAGTGCCTCAGAAAAAATATTACGGGAAACACAAGACACAACTCACCACCCTTCAGTGGCTATGCAACACACAGGACACGAGCAGCTTCTCACCGAGTTGACAGCTGCTGACAGAAGCTACATTTCTGAGTAACCACCCCACAGTGGCTACGGAAAACACTTAACACACACAAAACACAAAGACAAGCGGCACCAGGGCAAACTGCCGCCCTGACTGAGAGTTTGGTTGAGGATTTATAGCCAGGTGTGGTGATCACTGGGGTCTTGTGGGAGGAGGAATCCAGGTTGTGGACCAATCCAACGGGTTTGGAGGCAGGGAGAACAAGGGCTGAGAGCAGGTCTGGAGCTCCAGGTGGGATCTGGAGCATGGTCTTCAGCCAGCTGTGATCAATTCAGTCTCCACAGGCCATCTCCCCACACAGAGACTGCACAGAGTACATCACAGAAGTGAGACGGCACACAATCATCAGTGGCCGTAACAGCGTGCCATATTGAATCCAAATATTCCTCTTAAATCACTGTTTATGTTCACAGCTGATTTTTAGAACATGACCAATGAGCTTGGACGTTTGGCACTTACTTTTAACTCACCTGAAATGTAAACTTGTGATGTTGAAGTATATTCTAGTAGACCTATGGGCTCCTTAAGTTTAAGCTACAGCTGTTGAGATGGTTAACTACTGTGTAGTAGCTGTCAAACCCCACAGGCAGCAGTTTGTCTGGAAATAAAGTGACGGAACTGCTTAAAAAAGTACTGAACATCAAAAGGAACTACAGAACAGAGGTGAAAGGAAGACAAGAAACAAGACCAACACCGAGGTGACAATAACAATTGGAAACTTCACCCTTTCTTTGTAAGGCATGATAAAACATTAACCAGTTCAATTAATGTAGGAACACAATCGGGTTTACACAAATGTCTTTCTTATAATCAATATATAGCTGCTATATTTCGTAAAAGGTTTTGCTCTTCTTCCTCAACCAATATGTAGTTTTGACCTTAATATAGGTCAATTAATGCTTTCCACCTCCAAATAATGTCATCTGTCCAAGTCCACGAGGCCCGGTTTGACCTCATGCAGCCCAACATTTGTGATCTGTAAGCATCGCAAACCTGTGTCATTAAAAGAGTTAGACCTTTCGAGGTGCTTTGATTTGTACATGCTTTTCATCGATGGTACTGGAAAGTTCTAAATCCTGCACAAATCTTGTGCTGTGTGCACACGCTGTGCTTGGTACACCTTAGGAATGGTCACATTGGCACTGGGCTGCAGTCTGTAACCAGCTGCTGTATTCTACTAAAAGTGAGAGTCATAGTCTTTCATAAAAATCCAATGGAGCCGCATGCCGAAGTGTCCTTGGGCAAGACACTGAACCCCAAGTTGCTCCCAATGGCAGATTAGCACCTTGCATGGAAGTCTGTCGCCATTGGTGTGTGAATGTGTGTGTGAATGAGTGAATGAGAAACACATTGTAAAGTGCCTTGGGTACTGCTAAGGTACAAAAAAGGCGCTATATAAGTGCAGACCATTTACCATGTGTGTCTTTCTGGCCACGCAGTGTATACCTATTGTAGTATGAATAGAGACACATGCACATCTGCTGTCCACTCTCTGGGGATGTAGAAACCATGAGTTGTCCTTAATTACTTATAGAACAAAGTCTTTTTTCATTTTGATGTCACACACTTTTAAGTAGCAAGATTTCTGTGAGGGTTTTTTGCACGATGTTAACAAAAAAAGCAACTGTGAGATGACACATGTTGTGAATTTGTTCATATAAATAAAATTGAATTGAAAATACAGTACAATAGAGTCTTAGAATCTGATGGCAACAAAACAAAAAATAAGAATCAATGTAACAGAGATTTGGAGGTACGTTTGGTGCAGACAGATAATTGCCTGAGTTTACTAGAGAGGTCTGTGTGTTTTCTGCATTTGCTGTTTCCTTCTTTTATTTCTTTGTTTGATAAATAGACACTTGTTAAGAAGTTGATGTTGTTGTGATATTGTTGCAGTCCATTCTATAATCAGTCATTATAAATAATACCAAGACTTGTGGGCTGAGTAGAGTTATGATGTCATCTGAAAATCTGATTTTTAACTCTGTCTCTTCCTGCAGCCGCCATCTGTCCTACCACCATGCAGTACGGCACCTGTGTGTCCTCCTGCCAGCGTCGATGCTCCTCCCTCTCCGTCCCGCAACACTGTGGGGAGGAGTGTGAGGAGGGCTGCGTCTGTCCTCTGGGGTCCTTCTACAACCACCGAACACACACCTGTGTCCACAGGTAAGCCTGCACCGATGGGGTTTCCAATCAAAAAGGACAAAAATATAATAATTCAGTTTTAACGTGACTGTATCCAGGAGATGATGCTTTTACATACATGCCGTCTTTTTAAGCGGAGATGGGGATCTGCCCAGAGTCCTGGTTGTGTCGGAGCAGCTCCAGCTCTGCCTGCTGTGGTGTTGTGGAGCTCGTTAAACGGCTAACTGGCTGGAGTCACTCCACCAAACAAATCCTCTCAAAGTGATATTTGTATCTGCTCTGAAGTTTAGGTCAGCCTTTAAGTGGAAAGCCTTGTATCTTTCCTGCAGACGTTATAGAGCCAGAGGACCTCAGTAATTGTGCTCTCCCTTTCAGCCTGCTCTGCCCTAGAAGACATGCAGCTTAATTCCTCTTAAATGTCCCAGGTTTTTACATCCTAGTGCAGCGCAGTGCCTTACTTACCATGTGATAGAGTTACATCAAGGAATTCACCGTGAAACCCCCCTTTCATTCCCACTCGGGCTGGGGACGACACAGATATCTGATAACCAGTGAGAAAGAATTTGTAGTACAGAGGCCGATGTGTGGCACTGGCCTATATGTTACAAAGGCTTTTAGCTTCAGCTAAACACCGTTTACCGCATCGTAGATGTGTATTTTTTATTGTAAGAAATTTGTCTGAACACATAAACATTTTTTGAAGGAGGCTTGGCTTCTTCACCCTAAGCACTGATTTCACTTCCTAAAGCCGCCTATCTGTCCCCTATCCACTTACCTGTAATGCTCTGTTTAAGGTAACATAAAGCCCTCTTTAACATAATTCTTTACACATTGAGGAACAAACTGAGCATTGTCTGGTTTATATCAGCTAAATCCTGATGTGCAGTTGCTGTTTCTGTGGATGTTTGAATCCAAAATGGTCACATTTTGTTGCATTAACTGCTGAATCTGCCAGATTTACCTTTATGTAAAGTTGTCTTTGTTTTCCAAAGTTCACTCATCCCCTGGGTTTTTCCTGCTCGGGAAGTGGCTTTCAGGGGTGACGACACACGGCAATAAGCATGACAGGGCAAAAGCAAAGAGTCTGTGTTACCTTATTTGAGAGATATCTATGCATTTCCCCATTATTTCGGACGATTCTGGTATGTTTGATAAATAAAACCCCAATTATCAAAACTGCATAAAAATTGAATTGCTATTTGTATTTTCAATTCTTATCATTTTGCCGCTGGTAATTTTCCTTTGGTGCTGGCTAAAAACTCTTTATAGGGTGCCAAAAATTCCTCTATGCAGGAAAAACCCTCATCCTCAGTTCCCTCTGTTGGTGCTATAGTGCTAAGGTCTTGTCCATTTGTAATCTCACCAAATTTTTATATTTTTCTATATATTTCTTGGCAGATAACACTACATATATATTTATATATATAAAAAGTACAAGCGGCTGACTGCTGTCCATGTACATTTTAGTGCAAGAACTTGTGAAAATAACTGTTTCTTGTGGGATCTGCATGGGTCTTTCCTGACTGTCAGTCTTAAAAAAGTCTGTGCCAATTGGTGTAAACCATCTTTATGTGTTCTGGGTGTGTGTGCTTGTTTGTGCTTGTTTTGCTTCGTTTTTGCTTACGTTTGTGTTTTTTCAGGAGTGAGTGTCCCTGCAGTTTCCTCGGAGCAGATTACGAACCTGGAGATGTGATCATGACGTCAGCAGGTGTTCAGTAAGATCCTCCTTCCCATCTCTAAGTCAGAACATTCCTACACCCTAAGGCCATTTTTAGTTTTTGCCTCTTTTTATGTACGTTTTCCAATCTTTAGTGTTTATTGATGATGATTGTGATTAAGCGACTTCGGTCAGTTTAACATAATCCAGAAATTATCAATGAGAAGCTACATCTAGAACACTTGTGTCAGTAAAACAGACAAAGCTGTCTAAAGTTTCCAGTTTGCTGTGACTCAGATTTCCTCATGTTTCCCTAGAAAAGGCTTCATGGCTACACAAGACCCCTCCTCTTTTCAGTCACAACTCAGACAGGCCGACAAAGTGCAGAAGCATTTAATCTACTCTAACCTTTACTGATCCCCTTGGGGAAATTCCTTCTCTACATTTCACGGTGCAGCGCCCGGGGAGCAGTCAGGGGTTAAGGGCCTTGCTCAAGGGCCCACAGTGGTGGTGACTGGGACAAGCGGTCTCTCTCACTTTCCCACCTCAACCTCTTGTCAGTCCTGGGACTCAAACCGGTGACCCACCGGTTACAAGTTCACTTCACAAACCACTAGGCCACCACTGCCCCAGATAATGGTGATAAATGATAAAAATTAAATAATAGAAATAAAATGAAGGTAAATTTTGATTACAGTTGGTCATTAGTGAGTGGAACATGTTGTATTTAGACAACATTTAATTAAAATGTTTGGCTCTAAGTGAAAATACCTTCCACAAAATCAAAATTAACAAACATTTTTACATCTTTACTTCCAGCAGCGCTCATATATAATGTTGAAATCCTTAAACTCCACAAGCTTCATCCCCTTGATTGTATTGTTAATAATATGCATGTCAAGCTCAATTTCCATGTAATTTTTGTAGTGACATTCATCACCTAAAACCTTTCTGTGTTCCTCTGCAGGCTCTGTCTGAACGGTAAACTGGTGTCCCAAACAGCAGACACCGGTAGGTCACTCATTTGAAAATGTTTCTTTAATTGTTATTTCTGAATCTTATATTAAATGAGCAAGTTTTTTCCCACAACCCTAATGATCAATATACTGAATGCTTTATAATGAAAGAAATTTAAACTCCAAACTAAGAGAAAGTTTTTGTCACTTCTTATTAATGTGTGATTTCTCCTTCACTTCTTGCAGACAGGTTGTGTCCAGCTGGTCAGCTCTACCAGAACTGCTCAGAGGGGGAGGACGGCCTCCTGCCTGGAAGGGGCGTGGCCTGTGAGCGCACCTGTGAGTCCTACCTGCTCAACCTCACCTGCTCGACACATGAGCCCTGTGTGCCCGGATGTACCTGCCCTCCTGGGTGAGTTACTGCTTGTGCAAAGTTATTTTGTCCATTGCTGATTAGTTGTGTATATAAATACATGCTAAAATAATAGAAAACATTCAATTAAACTGATTTATTTATTTTTTTGGCCATGGTGTATAACAAATCTTTGGTTTTTAAAAAAATATTTAATGCTTAAAAATACACCGATCAGCCACAACATCATGACCACTGACAGGTGAAGTGAATAACATTGATCATATTGGTACTATGTGGTGTTCTGATGGAAAACCTTGGATTTTAACATCCGTGTTGATGAGACTTAGACACCCAAATAAACATTGTCCCAGAACAAACACACTCCCTCATGCAAATGGAAATCCCAAATGTCACTGGCCTACCCCCACAGGAAAATGCCCCCCACCACATGGCAACAACATCAACCAATCAGGAACATCTTGAGGAACATGACAATGGCCCAAGATGTTGATTTGACCTCCAAACTTCCTAGACCCCATTCTGATCAAGCATCAACAGGATGCAGTGGAACAAGTTGGATTGACAGAGGCCCCACTGCACAAGCCAGAG